>JAOVVI020004654.1:0-17381 GCA_028571085.2 Nepenthes alata
GTGTTCCCCAACATAGAACAAATAAATGAAATACAATAAAATACGTATAAAATCTAATTTATCAAATAATCCAAATATGCTAAGTGTCCGAATATTGAGTGTCACAGACCTGATAAAATATGAATTTTTGACTCATATTTTCATTGTTTCTCATTCCTTTCAAACTAGTGGGCTATGAATATATTGCAGGCAGCTCAGGCGCGATCGCCGGTGGTGAAATTGTTTATATTTTTTGGGTATCAATTTCGTAGTTAGACTGTAATTATGTCGGATGCATTTTTCGTTTGAGGACATGGTCAATTGGATTGTCGACCTATTGTATTGTGATTAAAACATTTGACTATTATGCCATCTGATTTATATTGGATTAGTGATATGATCTAAATTGTTGGTTTATTACTCTTTCCTTACAGACATTTGAGCAGGTCATGATTATTTCTTTGTCCAGACCTGTAGTTCGGAGTGATTTTGTCCTATTTTGTTGATACTAATGGTATTGTATCGATATTTTGTTAGCCCATGCCTGGATTTGGATTTTATAATTAAATATTATCATTTGGGGTTATATTTTCAGAATTTTAATTATCATTAAATATATTTTATGATTATTTTGGGATTATCATTAAATATATTTTGGGATTATATTTTGTGAATTTTTTATAAATCACAATTTAAAAAAAAACACTTATTCATATTTAAATTCAGAATTTTTTTTATAAAAAATAGTATTTAATTTGTAAATAAGAATACCCTCCATCCCCCTTTGATAATTTCAGACAAATTTCTAATATATAACCTCATTGTAAAGATTTTATACACCGTTAGCTCAGACACATAAAAATAAAAATTAAACTTGTGATAATTAATTCAATTATAATACTTAAAAAAAAAATCCATTGTCGAATGTTTGGTGGTATGGAAATCGCATATAAAATGAAACAACAAAAATTACAATAATTGCTTACACTGTTTTTAGTCGTAATTCAATATTTATAATATATAAATCCAAATCTAGGCAAGTTCATATAATTTATAAAACATAAAAATAATCTATAAAAGTGTATTGTTGAAAGTATAAATAAAATTTAGGCAGAGTGGGGCGACCTGATACCGTCTCCGCCCCGCCATCTCCAAGCTGCAAAAGCTCCCGTGTGGTGCAATGGCCGGCGGGCATTGGAACTTCACATATATTTATAAAATTCAGCCCGGGGTGCTTGGCCGGCACCGTGAGGGTGGGTGACCACCGTTGGCTGGCTCGGGGGAGGTAGAAGGTCCTTACAGGGGTGTTGGGATCAGACCGCTTATTTAAATCGTGAGAAAATAATCGACAACACATAACAAGTAAGTAATAATCACAAATGATAAAGAACACATATTTTATGTGAAAAATCCTCCTTGTGAATGAGAAAAAAAAATTATTGGACTGTATATCTAAAATATCTACTATACAATATACGTTCGGTTACATAAATTTTAAAAATATAAAGATACAACACATTGTAATAAACAAGTGCGAGTAAAAATGTGTAGCCAGCATCGCCGGGGGCATGGGCAATGTTGGGTTCAGAGCCGACACCCCTTATTGCTCCATACTGGAGACAGTGAGTTCGTTTGGAGGAGATGAAGTTACAGATTCAACAACTTGTCGCCGAGCTCATCCAAAAGAAATATGCAGCCGGATGGACCATAAACCTTAAGGGGTAACCTTTGTTGCTCAGCCAATCATGGCAAAGTTTACTATTTACCACAACGACAGTAGTATGGAAGCGCAAAAGACGCCGGCGCTACAGGTCTCCACCAATGGTGATGGTGGTCAATCAAGGAAAATCGTCTGCCCGCAAACCAACGGCAGTCCAGCTAATCCACGGGAGAAGAGGCTTGGCCCATATCGGCCACCTCTAACCACTGTTACGTCACCACCATAAGACGACATCTGATACGGTATCTTCTACCAACGTCTCAGCGGCCAGCGAATCCTGGTGAGACACCTGTCGTTCGCTTTGGTGCCAAAGCCTTCTCCGCGAAGCACTATAGACTCCTTCACCGCTCATGCAATAAGGGATCGAGCAATTGTTAGTGAAAAAGCCACCCACAAGCGAGACTTATGAGTGAAGAAAGAACCAAACTCTCTTTCCCAATACAATCTTTTCTCCTCCTCATAAAGCTACTCTTTGTCGAGTGTAATCCAAATGAGTCACTCATCAAGTGCAACCCTAGAGAGCCACCGATTGTGTACAATCAGATAGGAGCCCAGTCCTCCTTTCTCTTTAAGCCGCTCTCCATTGAGCGCTCCATAAGAGCTCAGGCCTCCCGCAAACGTGCATTATTGTATTCTTTTTCATTCTTCTTACATCTTTTTATTCAATTAGAAATGTTTCTGACTTGATTATCAAAAGATAAATCGATGAGAGAGTCTTACAAATCCTTTGACCTCTTATTTGTAATTTGTGGTGTGCAGATTTCAGGTAAGCAGCGATGAAGACCAGACTTGCTCCAATTCGATCCGCAGCAGAGGATCGAGTGGCTCCCTAATATGTACCACAACCCGAGAACCAAAAATGTATCGATTGTTGAGGTTATGTTGAAAGTGTAAGTCCTCCTTTTGCTCCAACCAATTCTAATTGCACAACAGGTAAAATCGATTATATATAGAAGTGAAATCGGAATCAATTCTGAGGTTATGTTAAGAGTTCAAATAAAAATTAGGTTTCATAATTTTGCAACAAACCTTTAGTGTTATCGTATTCATTGAACATTAAATCGATTGTTGAGATTATTATGAATAATCTTTTTAATTATCTTGTGAACTCATTCAACATAATTCAGCTTATGAGAATATGTGCATATTTGATTCTAGAAATTTTTTAAAAAAAATGTTATAAAATTTTAAAAATGAAAGTGGCCAAGGAAAAACATAAATATATCCTAAAAGAACATAATACATTTTATTGTTAATATATAATTTTTTTAAAAAAATCCTAAATTCAGACCATTCAGTTTAATGAGTTTAAAGATCTCCTATCTTATTTTACTTAAAATTTTTGATGTGATATTATCTGTAAAAAATATCCATTATATATATGAGTTCATATTACAATAATCCACCAAATACTTAAAGTTATAATACCTTATAATAACCTGAGTAAGGAATGTTAAGAGAGCAAATGAGACTAGAAAACTGATAAACTTGTTTTATATAACGACTATAATAGTATTCTAAATATTGATGATGAATGAAGTATGATTTGAAGTCTAAACAGATTATAAAATCTTTTGTTTCCTATTTTCTCTCTTTTCTTTTCTCTTGATCGGCGCTCAAGATGATTGAAGTTGAACTTTTAACCGACCAAAAAATGATTTTTTTGATACTCATGCCTTGTGTGTGAATGCTAGAGATGTTGTTTGAGTGCAAACACAAGCATCACTCCCACACACTAGAAATTGATTGAAGAAAATTTATGCTCGAACGGCCGCTCGAATGCAGAAGTCTTGCCAACAACGATAGGAAAAATAATATATATAGAATAATGTAGGACTTACAATGGAGTGTCAAGTCCTAACAAATTTTTCCTCACATTGTTGTGACTATCACTATTATGGCAATATCTCGGCACACTTTAAACTTCGTCATTGGCACTGATTGAGTCATCTTGTCCTACCCATTATCATGAGCCTGCATTTTATCGATCATTAATAACTCAAAATAAAGAACATTCATCGTTCAATAGTATCTCACATCAGTATGGTTTGATTTGAAATGAGATGATGAGTTCTTATAAATATAACTAGATTTTTTATTATCTAAAGCAAAACACATTATCTTTGATTGAAACTGAGTTATCGAATGAATTTTCTTATTCACAATATTCCCTAGCTAGCTTCCATCAGTGCTATGCATTTGGCTTCTGCGATGCATAGGGCAACACACGCTTGCAACCTCAACTATGAAAATACTTCTTCTCTCGAAAACTTTATCAAATACCCGAAACTATACTAAAAAGAATTTGTAATGCCAGCCATCTCGATGTCATTATATCTAATCAAAACATGCTTATCATTGTCAAAGTACAGAAGCACTCTGAAAGTACTCGAAAATACTTGAGATTGTGCTTTATAGCGGACTAACACTCCTTTCTAGGATTAAAAAGAAATCAGCTAACAGTTCAAACTGTATGAGTAGCATCTGACTTCATATATACCATAGTATACATCAAACTATAATGTAAACATGTACTCTAAAAATAATTTGGAACTTGAAATGATAAAAATATAAGGAATATAAGAATAAAAGTTTGAAAAATACTTAGCTTGTAAAGGGAACCATTACTTTTGAAAGTAAACTAAAGATCACTTAGTCTAAGTATTGGGATTCTTTCACCAACAAAGGATTTATTGCCCTTTCTTAAATAAATTCACATAAAATTTGATAATAACTTAACCTACCTAAAACTTGTGATCTTCTACTTAGATAAGCCAGTAACAATTGAATGGCACCCTTGAAATTGTAGCATGGTTGTTCTTGGGAAAATGGGTTAGCCAGCTCATTTATTGGCTCAATTGTGTTTGGGAATAAGGGTGGCCTGGACATTTAGTGGCCTTCTCTAGGTGGGATTTGATTCGGACATTCCCTCCTTGAGCTTTGGGAACCATTGATGCATGGTTGTGAGTTGTCCTACATCAACTATTCACAGTTGAAGTCTAAGAAATTTGTTTGATATGGTGTCATGAATTCAAATCAAGCAAATTAATTTAAATAATTAATTATAATTTTTAAAATTTAAAATCTTAAATAAATTCAATAAATAACACAAAATTTTAAAATTTGGGTGTGATAAATCAAATATATACGACCCGATAAATTAAAAATTTATACAAGACTTCATCAGACAACCATCCGAATCAAATAATTACGACCTGCTCTATAATTATCGTAAGAAAAGTAGCAATTTAACCAAAAATTATAATCAAATATAATATAATATCCGAACTATTCTGAAAATATAACAATAAGTCTATACCCGACCAATTTCATAATCAAATATATCAAATATTAATTTAATATATAATAAAATTAAAATTTATTAAATCGGACGAATAGCTGACAAATCATATCCTAACTCCTACAATGCGTCCGAACTTTCTACTCGGAAGGGATAAAATAGAAAACGTGACTCAATCACTCAACAAATATCATATTTGAACAAAAAGAGTCTACTAAATTAGAGAGAATGTCAATGGATAAATACTCAATCCAATAACTGAATAAATTCAAATCGCCGATAAAATAAATCAAATAAAAATCTAAAATCTAAGATCCAAAATTTAATAGTAGTATCGTACTCAAATCAAATATCCAAATCTAAAATAAATATCTAAATTATAAAATAGTCCTCATCAGGACGTGTATATATATATAAATATAAATAAATAAAATAGAAATGATCCGAACCAATTTTTAATAGGCAAATCGTCAATTTTAAAGTGCAATCCAAGTTCGAGTCCGAGTTCAAGTCCAAGTCCAAATCCAACACCCGATCAGCTTATGATTTGGAGTAGAATCCGATAGTCGAATAATCCAATAGCGTGCGCAGAAGTCAAAACAGTACCACGATAGATAGGCCAAGGGTCCGGATCAAAATATAAAGTCAAAATTATTTATACGAGACATACCAAGGCCTATCTATAGAAAAAATCAGCGAATCTCAAATGCAAGTCCAAAAATTTATATCCAAATCAAAGTTCAATACCAATCAATATAGAAATGCAAATCATGTATCAAATTTAGTTTCTGATTATTTAAAGATTATTTTGAGGAAGGGTTACATATAATTTTGATAACCTTAGACTAAATCAAATACAAATTAAACTTGTATGTATGACCACCTATGTACTTTATACTCATAGATAAGGTTGCTCACTATTATTTACCATCCATGACTTTTGGTGTAATTTTCAAACTTGTCAAATATATTAGGACGTCCGAATATATTCTAATGTAAAATCAAATCATCCAAATGGGAAGGGTAACCACTACAGGCCTATCCAGCCGACAAAAAAAGATTTCTAAATAACAAATATCTTTCCGTCAGGAACTGGCCAGAATATTCAATATCCAAATCTAAATGTAGTGATCATGACCCGATACATGCATGTGATTGCACAATCAATACAAAATTTCATACTCATTTTTATACAAATATATCGATATAAAATATACGGTGTCCAATAAATTTTTTAGGCTTCCAAAAAATATTAAATCCTCTAAAATTATAAAACCAGTACCAAAAATTTTTAAATCATCCAATGAACTACACATATGTGTCCAAAATAAATAAATCAGGTGTATAAAAGTACATACATGTTAATAAAATCTTAAATAGTATCCAAAATATATCAGATATTAAATCAGATTAATGAGAGAGTTTATAAACACTTACATTGACCTCTTACTTCACAAATCTGAAGAAATAAGGCTTCGAAATACTCGAATCGGGCACTCTCTCTCCTGTCGGCTCGTGGCCTCTTCTCTCTCTTCCCTTTCTCTCTCTGCGAGCGCCTCTACCGCTCTCTCTCTTCACGATTCTCCTCCATGGGCGGCGCCCCTACACCGGCGACGACGGCGACCACAGAGGCAACACCGGACGACGGCGACGGCAGAGACGGGGGTACATGCAGCCGTCGGCGGCCTATCTCTCTCCACCGCGCCTCTTCACCCAAAATTTATCAAATTTTTAGTCGATTTTCACATAATACATACAAGCAACTCAAAAATTGACATCCACAAAGAGAATAGAAAGTTTACTTGTCTTCATTTCACTAAATTTCTTCGATAATGGCGGTGAACGGACGGCGGCCGTTTTGGTTTTGGTTTGAGATTTCTCATTCTTTGAACACCGATAGAAAAAATGGAGGGTAGCATCATGGAGTGGGCTTCGTCGGATTCCATTTTCGGCGTCGGGACCTCCTGTGGCAGCAGCGGTGACAGCCTGCGCCGGTCTTCCTCTTTCTTTTCTCTCTCCTCGAAACCCTTTCCGTTCCTATTTTTCCATTCTTTTCCCCCCTTTTTTGTTTTTACTATATATATTATAATAAATATTTATTCAGTTACTTTTATCCTAAAACCCAAATCGATACCAGTGCGATAATATGGGCACACCTCGAACACTAGCCTAATTGATCCAAATATCATTTCAAATTTTATAATATTAAATTAATTTTTGTCACAGTAAAATTACCTAAAATCATAATTAATATTAAATTAATTTAAATAAAAATTTGAGATATTACACTTTAATTTTCTCTAGATCCACAAAATGACTTTGTGGGATCTTTACTTTGAAATGATTGGCAATGGGAGTACAAACAAGTATGGACTTTTCTATATTAAATCTTTGAACACTTTTTAAATACCTCTCTGTTTGAGATATTCGTAGTTTTTCCCCTCCTGGTCTTTAAAAAATTTCATACCAAGAACTTATTTTGCTACCCCAAGACATTTATTATAGAAGACTTGCTTAGTTGCTGCTTTATTTCATTAGTTTGAAAACAATTTTGCTATATAATTATCATAGAGAAAATCTATAATAAAATCCTTTTTGATAAACTCTGTCAAAAGACACATTGATCAGAAATAACATTTTGATAAACTTTGCCAAAAGACACATTGATCAGAAATAACATTCCGATGCCCTTAGCCTATCATAACCAACTGAATTTCATGTACCGTTTTTCAAATTTTTTTAGTTTTTAAAGACTCTTTTTTGATTGGCATGTTATGTGCTCATTTTTCTTCATTTTAAATCCGTCCAATTACTCTATGTAGTTTTTTTTTTTCAAAATTATCACGAAGAAATGCTATCCACACGTCTAATTACACACCCTTGAGATCTAAGCGCATGTTAATTGGAGACCAAATCAAATGGATGGCATTACAAATGAAAACAAAATTTCCATTCTAATAACCATGATCTCCTTATGGTCCTTATGGAGCATCCAATTTTTCTAAATTTGGTCTTTGAGCTAGCAATTATCGAATTTAAATGCATCCAAACGATCTTCTTGAAACATCCTATTCAACTTGTTACGGTCATTTTGAATTTAAAGACATGATATTTGGTCTCGTCAATGATCCAATTTCATTCAGTTTGAGCTTAGGCTACTCTTAGCCTTTATTAAATTTAACGAAAGCTTTAGGTCACTACAAGAAAATTAATATTTTGTAACAAAAAATTAGTGACAAATGTACTTTTGTCACTATTAATAACTAACATGTATAATTTAGTGACAAAAATATTATTTTGTCACTAAATGTTTAAAATTAGATAATAATAATAATAAAGATGTTTGAAGTATTTGTTTCTATTTTTTTACAACTTGTTGGGTTGTTGAAACTTTTTTTTAAAAAACTTATTAAAAAATAAATAATATATTTTTTTTTTATTTAAATGTGGATGGAAAATTATATGAAAAATAAGATAATTTTGCTATAGATAAAATTAAATAATTTTATTTAATCTTCAAGAAAAAATAGAGTAATTATTTAAATAATTACATATTCTTTTATCTACGTATTTTAAGCGTAATAAATACGTTTTCCAATTCTTATTAGAATTGTCCAATTCCTAATAATTCATCTGCCCGTTTTAAGCGTGATTGAAAATTCATCTGCCCGTTTTAATTGTATTTAGAATCCACCAATTGCCGTTAGCCACGTGGAAATTATTTTTTAATTAAAAAAAAATAACATGCAGCCGTTGGATGAAAAGTCATCCAACGGCCGCAGGCAAGGAGGCATATTAACCCTCGTATCGTTCAGGCTTCACTTCATTTGGCTAAGCGTCAGTCTCTTCCTCTCTTCCTCTCTTCCTCTTCTGCCATTCATTTTGCTGAGCGTCGCCATCCAGCAGTTGTCAATCGGTACGTCTATAGCCGTTGCCGTCGCCTGAGAAAGCTACCTACTGTTGCCGTGCCGTTATATCTGATCGCCGTTGTCCATCGACACTATTTGGAGTTGTCGTCAGTGTTCATCGTCGCAAATCAGGTATGTTTCACTTATTTATCATCGTTATCATCATCTTCTGTTCAACTGATTTTCTTTCATTTTTTCTGCTATCTTATTTCGAATATATTCTTCAAGCTCCTAGTTAAAGAAAATCCATAAGTGAAGTTCAAATCGGAGTCGCCATTATTTTTTATTCTCTATTTGAGGCCAATAAAAATCCAAATCGGATTTTTAAGATATATTAGTTGTTTTGTGGCCGTCGAGAATTTATTTTGATGATTTTTACATCTGTTGCGTCTCTATTTAATCATATCTCTAATTTTTTGAATTTACAAATCCAAGCTTAACAAAATCTATTCATAAGAATATCTTAGTCATTAATTTCGAGTCAATAACACAAACAGGGAGATGCTGAAAATAATAAACGAGACTGTGCAGTGCAATGAACATTCTGCTCCTATGAAAATCAGAATTATTTGTTTTGCAAATTTTCCATGTTTCTGAAATATCAGGTGCATGATCTTTGGACTGTACAAGATTGATGTTTGGTTGTGGTAAAACGAATTGCTTTTGTATTTTTGGGTAGCCAAAGCAACCAATGTACATGACTAATAGAATAAGCTTATTCTACCATTATGACTAAAACACGTACATTTACGCTCCTAACAGTTGGATAAATATTACAAGGTTACCCAATATTTATAGTATCTTCATTACTCTTACAGTTTTTTTTTTAAATCATGTGAGTTATGAGTTTTTAGATTGCAATGAACAATATGACGAATTTAGGTTACAATGAAGAATACTTGAGGCTGAGTGGTACGGACACAGAGGCAGGAGCTGAAGTGGCACATTTTGTTTGTGTTGCGCCTGACCGTGCAAGGGAAAAGGCAACATGCATTATACAAAATTCAATTGTATATTTGCAACGTCTGCAATTTGGATGAGCTGTCTGCCTTTTTGTGCCTTGTTTTTGCACCCAAAAGGAGTCGGAAAACTAGGGTCACCTGAAATTTCCTTCCTTTCTGTTCATAAAATTTGACTTGGACTTGAGCGAAGAAAAGTCTCAAGTAATGATTTTCTAAATGGGTGAAAATAGTTAGGTTTCTATCATTGTTAAATTTCAGGGTTTGATAGTTTAAGATCAAACATTCTGTTATTCACTGTTGACTACTTTTGTGGTTAGATTGCTGATATTTTTGTTAGGTATATCTCAATATCCTAAAACGTTTCCTTTCTATGGCTTCAAATTTATCACGTATAACCATGAGATTTACATTTTCATTACCATTGGCTTCATTTTTTAGTTTGGCAGTCAGGTTCCATCAATTTCTTATGATATGAGACATGAAATGGGTTGTGTAATCATCAAAGATACGCCTTAAAGTGTTATATTTTGTTCACAACCATAAGCTTGCCGTCAAGATTATCACAATGTCTTAGAACTTCAGGGCCATACCTAATAATTATGAAATCCAAGGGTATTTAAAATAAAAAAGCTAAACTATTTGTTTACCGGCTACCTTATTCCAAGTTTTGACACATATTTGGAGTATGATTAATTCTTGGCACCTATACTGCTATGATCAAGTTCTTGATACACTGAGAAAGGAATGACCATTAAGTGAGGCTCCCATATTATTGGACTTTGGGAAGTTAAGATACATGCAAACGTAGATAGGTTACTTCATCGTTTAAAACCGTAATATTTTGGTCAAGATATAGCAGCTTTAACATTAAACCTCACCCTCAACTTACATGATCTAACGCTTGTTCATATCAGCTAGAGTAAAACTTCAGGAGTTGACTCTTAAGAAAACATGAGATACCCTAGAAATTTAATAGGTGCGATGAGCTTAATATACTAGTTACTAGTTACTAGTTACAGAACAAAAAGGATATCCCATAACTGAGTTAGCTCCAACAACCTACTGACCCCTGATCCAACACCTGATGTCCATGACATCCAAGGCCTGATGTCAAAAACACATCGTACAGCGTCAACCAAGGGCTGACTTCAAGTCCTGCTCAATTTCAATTGATGCAATTTCAATTCAAATAAAAGAGAAAATACCACTCAGTTGAATTCAGCTTAATATTTGCTCCACGTCAATGGGTAAATGAGCTGTGCAGGACATCTCAATTCCTAGCAAATTGAATTCACAAAAAATCTTGGAACCCATAAATAAACTGCCAACAGGCTGGAACCGATATCAAACTTCGGTAAACCACTCCCAAAACCTGAAAAATTATTGCCTGTAGGTAGGGAAGGATTCGACTCAGCATCCTTTACATTAAATGAAATGTTTACCAAAGTATTGACTATGAGAATTGGCAAGGTCTTTGCATATTAAACATATAGACAAAGATTCCATTGCAGTTGGAAAAAGAATCAACTGACACATACTTTAAAAACAGCATACAGAGAAGATTTCTAAGCTGCAAATAATATTATTAGGACACAAAGCCGAAGAAATAAATGCAGCTTCAACAGAATCATAGGTTCATTGTCTAGGGAACATGATTTTGATCCTGCATTTGACTCTCGCATCTCTGTCCAGTATTTATACTGATCGAAAGTGCGTATGAGGTTGATGATTCTCCCCTAATCAATGGATGCATTTTCGCCCAGGATTTTTCCTTTAATGGAAGATGCTTATGTGAAGATGAAGATGCTAACGTGAAGATGATGGCATTTCTGATGATGATGTCTTTAAGACACAGTGGTGGTGGTGACTTCGGCTTTTCAGCTTGTTTCTGCTTCTCTGCCCAATACTTGCATTGCTCCTGGTAGCACTGGAGGACAGTGATCCTGCTCCTTGGCCCACCTTTTTCGCTGCTCTCCTTCGGCAGCTCAAACTACTGTTTCCCAATGAAGCTTTGGCAACACTATCCATGGCTACCTCTCGTGCTTTCTGCTGATTAATCGGTTGCCTGTTCAGGTAAGCTAGTTTTGGGAGAAGACCACAAACTGCTTTTCTTAGCTGGTCATCACTTAAGTTGCTCTGTATTGGGTTTCCCAACAGATTCAGACCTACAAGGGAATTGTAGTTTGCAACAAGTTGCCCAAGAGCTTTTGTTGTTGTTATCTTGTTGAAGCTAAGGTCCAGGACAGTGAGCTTCAACAGTCTATGTAGTCCTTCTACATCACTAATTTTGTTGCCGGCCAGATACAACTCCTTGAGTAATGTGCAGTCCGAAAGTCCTGTAATATCAATCCAAAACCTTGTCTCAGAATGACGTAGAATATAAACCACAACAGTCTTTGGGAATGTTGGCAGCAAAATATTCAAGAAAATTACCATGCCCAACTCGAGATATTCTATTGTAACTGAGATTGAGTACCCGCAATCGGGTTAATTCTCTGAGCCCTCCGATGCTGCTGATCTTGTTTCTAGACAAATCAAGGATGTGAAGCCCCTTTGGCAGTGACCCAGCTGTTATGTGATCTGAAAAACAATTCGAACAATCAAGCTAGTTAGCAGGGGCTATCGTCACAATAACCAATCCCCATTTCTGTTAGATAAGTGCTTCTGGTTTGAAAGCTTAGATACCTATATTGTTGCTTGATAAGTTGATGGATCGAAGTCTCCAGAAGTGGGAAATGGTTGGTATAACCCTCAATCCCATTCCTGAGATGTGAGCCACAGTTGAGGAAGAATTCAGAGACTGGATCACACTATTGGCATGCAAGACGTCGTCAGATAAATTTGGCTTAGGATGTTGAGTCAAGTGCGCTGTGCTTCTTGA
Organism: Nepenthes alata; assembly: GCA_028571085.2. Classification (NCBI taxonomy): domain Eukaryota; kingdom Viridiplantae; phylum Streptophyta; class Magnoliopsida; order Caryophyllales; family Nepenthaceae; genus Nepenthes; species Nepenthes alata. Next base: position 12,752 of record JAOVVI020004654.1, read on the forward strand.
TACCGATTTACCAGTCTCAGGGGAAGGTGGAAACTGAATGCCCTCAGCACTGTCCTCTCTGTCATCAGCTGGAGATGAGGACAGAATTTTGAGGTCCTTCACCCACTCATCCACCCTTTGGAAAGGAGATGGCTGCACAGAGAAAGCAACCCATTGATTCTGAGGCCATAAACTTGAAATTCTGCCTTCAAACCCACCCCTTTGATTACTAGGATATTCAGAAAATGAGGCAGGTGACTGTGACTTGCTCAGCTCCTTAACTCGACCCATTTCGAGCGTGTCAGATGAGTACCCACCTAACTGATTGAGAGAAGCATGAAGGACCGGTCTGGATTTGTCATTCCGTGGCTTTTGCAAGTTCCTATGGCTCCATAGGAACAATTTCCACCACAATCTCCTGCTCCTAGATGGGAGAATTTGGCTTGAAGACTGCTTCTTCAACACTACTTTGTCAGCACTGTGATGTGTCATGGCAGATGAGTTGCTGTAAGGGCTGCCTGGCCATGGAAAGACATCCTCCTTTGCTTTCTCTGCCAATTCTTGCAGTTCTTCAAATGACTGGGACTTAGGAGGCAACTGATTGACTATCTTCTGGATCACTTCCCTTGTCTCTAGGCTTGAGCACGAGCGCTTGAGCATTGGGGAAACCCAGTTCTCTGCCATAGTCATCCCCGGATCACTGACATGGCCACTCTGGATCATGTCAAGATCATCATCGGCAGCATCTTTCTCATTTTTTCCCTCAAAATGCATGGCCTCTGGTGAAAAATAATCAAATGGATTCATATTGTTGTTTTCCAGCTGAAGCTCACCCATGCCCCCTTGGCATATATGAGCTTGGGGATTACAGTTGGACTTATCCCTCTTAGCCTGTGACTTGACATCACACTCATCTTCGCCTTCATAATTTGCATCCATTGTGTCCTTCTCAATGCAACTGTCATGGGTCATTATCTTCAATTCGCAACTAGAGTTTTCAGGGATACTGAATGGTACTGACACACAGAACGAGGTAGAATATGACTCATCTTGGTGAGTAGTTTTCACTGGGTGTTCCAGCTTCACTTGCAGTGTTCCGACCCCATTTTCATTTTCGGAGTTGCCCAAAATGTTGCCATCTCTCTGTACTCGAAAGAGATGAACAACAATTTTAAGTCAGCAAATTACAGCCTACTAGTGCATTTTAAACGTGACAGAATTGCACAATTAACGACACCTCCGAACCAATCATTACCTTATCTTTCTTCTTGCTCCCCGCCATTGCAGAAAAGCAATTAAAGATCTCCATTTAGAATTCTGAATTCACCGAAATTTTCCAGAACTAAAGATCACAAAACCGCAATATCGATAATAACCTTCCCCTGGAATACTTGTGTCACTATATAATAGAAACAGACATTTCTGAGTGTTTAGACATGAAACTACAAACACGATGAACCAATCTCAAAGGCAGGACCACACTGGGAATAAATTAGCTCCCATGTTACCATAATCAATGGTTAGCGACCAAACCAGCAGCCAGTAAAGAAAGAAAGAGGATGGCATCCTAGAGCAAGAGCAAACCAAATTCTCCACCTCAAGGAATGAGAGGTAATCACTAGACTGTTGCGCAGAGTGACAAGCACAACAAGCTCTCTCCAGAAACTTCTCCATTACTTATCAATTCAAATTCAAGAAACCAACATTAAAGATTATCATAAATGACCAATTAGACGAAATTTCTGCAGGAACTTCAGCTTATGACACAACCATATCAGACTAATCTAACATACTCCATCTCCCCCCCCGCCCCCCCCCCCCCCCCCCAAAATAAAAATTAAAAAAAAAAACCAGAAAAAAGAATTTATTACACACAAACGAAAAAGGGGATATATGCAGAGGAACATATACATACATGCATGCAAATACGGATCCACGGCTGTTTTTGGGAGGTCAAGGACCAAACACGTGCAATATATTGGAATAAAAGCAGCAATATAATCAAGCAGAATCCAAGAATACTGAATTAAACATATCAAAACAGTAAAAGGCTGGTTGCACCAGAAGAAACAAAAATGCAGAGATGGAAGCACATACATATCAAGTGAGCATAAACTATGCATAGGAAAAACCGAGAACCCTAATAAATGGAAAGCAGAAGAAGCCTATATTGCTGAATTTCCAAATAAAGCACTTAAGAAAACATACGATCCTTTCTCGAGAAACAGAGACAAACTTGCAAGCTTTTGTGGATTACACAAAAGCAGAAACATCGGCTTTGGTTTTCAGAATTTTAGCATAAAACCCATTGACTATGGATCTCGACACTTAGCTCATAGAAAGTATGACAAAGTAGAGTAAAATAGATAATTTGATGGTTATAGTGATGATACCTTTTTAAGTTGAAGTGAACCAGGTTGAGGAATACAACGGACGGAGAAGAGATCATCTTGGACTTTTTGATAGTAGCAGAGACCCACCAAACATACATGTGCGCGCGTAAGAGGGGCAGAGAAAGTGTCTCGGACAGAGGATATGCTGAAATAAGCTGTGGGAATGCTGCTGCCAATGCCATGCTGGGATTCCTCATGGAATAGAATAAATATGCAGGAGTAGTGACACGCATCAGACGCGCTTCAACATTTCACTCTCGCTCCCGCCTTGGCAGCTAACCACCACCACTTATTCTTTCCCCCTAAAAATCTCCCACCGCTTATTCTATATAAATAAATAAATAAATAACAATAAAGTACCCGCCGCAGAATATATAACAATCCAAATCATTGTAAAATACCAACCTTGACCTCAATAATGTGGGATGCGAACGCTGGACAAGGGAAGAAAATTGCACATGAAATGAGATGGCATACTACGTTCCCTTTAATAGTGCTTTCCAATAGAAATTTTCATTTGAAAATATGCTTGAAATTATCCAATAGAGTAACCCCGTTTTAATTGCTCCCTAACCATTGCCAATAAAGTATTTGCCTTTGTTTGTTATATTGGTGTCGAAAGAAATCAAATCTTATCGTAACTCAACTTCAAAATGTCCACATTGCCTAATACAAGTACAATAAAGGGAAACATCTGGCCCCCAATATCTTTTTTTTATTTTTTTTCTCCCAACGCAAATAAAGGGACGAAGATGTATATATGTATTTGATTGAGTTACTTTTTTACGAGTCCCACATCTTTTATATATATAATTTTTCACACTTGAAGTTGTCAAGCACGAGGGTTACTAAAACAAAGGTGTTCGCTCAAGGTTCATTTGAGCAAAACTTGTTTCTAGTCACTAGATAGGAGGACACCTGATGCATATTTAAGGAGCACTTATATGTCATTTTAGCAATTTTTGTTGAGATCCATGCCCAAGGAGCGCCAAAAGGACACATGTGTATCACTTGCAATGGGAGTTGCACTTGATGTATGCCTGAATAATGTAAGTGCGTTGGTACTAAAACGGACCACATCCTAAATCCCATTATTTATCTTAATCACAATCAATTATTTCTTTAATTATTAAATTGACCGATAAATTGATCACTTGACCAATCGGACGTGAAATCACGTCGATACCATGATCGATTAAAAATAAATACATAATGAGTCGATATCTATATGACCCAAAAGTATTGCCACGACAACGGTGGCATTGACATTGACCCAAATACACGACGACGTTGGACCATGTCAAGGAAAAATGCTTGCCAAGGTTAAAAAAATACATTACAATAATTTGTAGAAGCTAACTTCTTTATAAGATCAGCCGAATGAATCTAGAATTTTCGATATCATCAACCGATATCATATAATCCATCTGTTGACCTAGAAATCATATTTTTGCAGCCATATACCACAATCCAAACATATACAAAAATTGTCCAATGTTAACATGACATACAAACCGACACCAGACAATACAATATGATACCTTAGGCCTCTAAACATTTTTCGGAAGCCAAATCACATCACGAACCAAGGCATAGAACTGAAATTAACTATATTATAGCCATTAGATACATTAATATTGTCCGAAAATATAAACCAACAGGAATCATTCATAGGAATATAAACTAAAGCCTTTTAGCCTTTACTCCTTACTCATTTGGCAAATATTCATGTATCTCATTTGAAAGGTTAGTAAAATAGTAAGAGGGTGAGCCAAATACTCATTAAGATATAATTTATACAAATAACATGTATACTTTAAATTTAAATACATAATGAAAAGAATAGGAATCGTGATTGTGTTCAAATGTATAGAATTGTGCTGAAAACTTACATGATATATTCTTAAATTTTTTATATTATTATTAATCATAAAAACATCCTTAAATCTTACTTTTTTTAGGAATTAGAGCCTATAAATCTTACTAATTAAAAGGGTGGATAATCAAAGACCAAGTTGTATATGTTTTCACATAATCAAAGGTTACGCACTCCTATTCAATACACAGAGATAGGCCATCTATATATCACCCTACAGATGGGGTTAGATGCCACTTCTTAACCTCACAGTTATGTTGGGTCAAAAGTTGATATACCACTACAATATATTAAGACATGTTGAAGAATACTACCTGTTGAAATAATTCTTAGTATAATTTCTTAATTCTTGTGAAAACTCTACACTTTCTAGATTCTTAAT
>JAOVVI020004655.1:0-17381 GCA_028571085.2 Nepenthes alata
AATATCTCTAATTATAAATAAAATCTCTCTCCAATGTAAAAAAAATAAATATAAAGCTGCACAACTACAGAAATTTCCTCACCTCCTGGTGATAATGCACCGGCATCTCTTTATTCTACCATGTCCACATCGGAGCTCAGTGTGTAACAGACACATCTATGGAATGGACATATGAGCGATTGAGTACGAGTCATCTTCTAGCCTTATTGTCCTGCTCCTACCTATACCACAATGGAAGCACTGTGCACAGACACCCTTGATTCACCTTGCAAATGAACTCCTTAGATAGATTCATAAAGATAAGCACATTGTGACGGTATGATACCTAGTAATTGGAGTACCTAGTAATTGGAGTACTTGATTCTCAGTTGAAACTTAACCTTATCACCCTCCCCTCCTTTCTCACAAGATCATTGCATCATATTTGCCTAAAGAGGCTATTTGGCTGAGGAACTTCATCCCTAGATTTCAAGATCAATGGTCCAAATGGTATCTGTGCTAAATCTATCTCACACCAAATTGTCCAAATCCAATTTGGATCTACACTGAAGTTCAATCAATGACCATGGTGACTGTGCTTGTATAGTGAAGCAGGGGTATTTTGGTTAAATGCCCTCCATTCATGTGTCTCAAAATTCTTGTGACAACAGTTACTAAAGTTGCAAGTAATAAGTATCGGCTAATCTGCTTGTTTTTGGAAATTTGTTGGTGATAGGAATTTGGCAGGAGAAACGGCACAAGAATTTGCAAAGCGTCAGGTAAAACTTTGCTGATTGGATATGTCATTAATTGTTTGCTCATTTGGAGTTACTTTATGATTTTCTAGTCCCATCTTTTAAGGATGTGTCCTGAGTCTATCATGGATAGTGTTTCTACTTTCTAGTTTGTGCTTGAGGTTAAAATTACTGTGCATATAGCATGTATCACAATAGATGGTCCAGAGTGGCCTATGTCTTAGTGACTGTCACATGAATGTCATTGTTTTTACTCATGATCTCTCTCTATGCCTCAAAATTTATTGCAAATATGCAATCTGCTATGAGTATCTGGTGTGTGTTACAGTGGATGATTGTTTTACATGTCATGACTCAATATAAATGAAATAAACTGTCTTATGATCATGTGTGACTTGTTTCATAGGATATACGTTATTAGCCACCTTGAAGTATCACATATGGTTATGATAATCCAAATTGTGGTGGGAGGGGAGGGGAAGCATTGAGAAAGTGGTGAACTGGTCTGAATTATTTCACACATTTGGCCGGGCTATCTCTAATTTTGTGGATTTTTCACTGATTTGAACGGGCTAGTTGTCATGTTGAAGACTGAACTTGAAGGAAGACACAGGTACTGAACGGTTAAGTGACGAGTTAAAGTAACTGTGGCCATCTTCATGTTGTGTCGTGTCACCACTTGCCCCTCGATGGATAAAAGCCCCATCTTCATCTTAGTTTTGTCCTTTTGATTGCCTGCATAGAGACTTAAGCATCATTGCTTGTTTCTCTTGCTCATGAGCAAATTCCATAAATGAAGTTGCAGTTCCACTAATTTTCTAGCCATGTTTGTGCTAAGAGATGGTGAGGCTTCATGGATACAGTATCTTTGATCTTTTACACCTTGCCTCCTGGTTTATCTTGTTATATGTAAAAATAATTTTGTTTCATATTAGTGATATTAATTTCTTTTCATATCAGTGATGCCAATTTTGAGATTTATGGGTCCTGATTGGAGCTGCTAATGCCTGTAAACGATTTTGTATGGACGTGATTTCCTTGGTTGTTAAAATTGTTTTAGTCGTCAATAATGGTTTGTAAACTGTTTCAGAATGAGGAGGCCCTTATGGAGGATCTGATGGACCTTGTGCAACAGATTGTTGAATTTCACATCGGGATAACTCTCATTTAGGTATTTGATAGGACAACTTTGTTGTAGTTGCATTTACTTAATTAAACTGCAATAGGAGTAACTTGCCTTTGAAAGGTGAATATTTTTTACTTCTAACAAATTCATATTCATATTGTTTCAGCACAATGCTGAGCCTGAGGCTATGGATCTTCTGTTGGAGGTATTGCGTGTCAATAATTAGGATTTTGTTTCAGAGTTGAGCTTGGAAATTTAATCTTTACCTGTCTGTTTCTAGGTTGAGGATCTTGATCTATTAGTGAAACATGTGGACGTTGCGAACTGTAAAAGAACATGCCTGAATTTGACTGCTGCAGCAAGGTATCTTTTCTGTCTGTCTAAATCTCATATTTATTGGTTAGAGTTTTCTAGTGCAGATTCTATGGTTACATGAGGACCAATAAATGGCATCATTGGTTGCTAATTGCAGTTTTAAATGGCATCATTGTTTTACTCAATGCAATTATTTTCTCCACTTCGACTAGTAAGTTAGCAAATCATGTGCAGTAACAAGTAGTGTGTGATTTAGTAAATAAGACTTCAATGTTCACTATTTTTTGAATTCTAGTGCTGTAACAATTTGTTTTCATAATTAAGATGGCAGTCAGTAAGTTGATAGGGATTGAGTCCAGCTCATTGGCTTGGGCAAGTTAGTAACCCATGACAAGTGTAGCCTTGATCACGAGAGAGCAATAACATATCTATGGACTATCATCAAGATACTTGGTGAGCTATGTAGCTCTTCATGCAGGCTAGCCTTTTAAATGTGCGCCATCGACTTCTGTGTATTTTTTAGTTGTCTTTGGCATCCATTTGCATCTTCAATCATTTCCTCAGAAAAGATTGTTGTGTAACTCTAGAATTCAGTATGAAATATGCAAATTCTGACCCGTTTATTTAACAAGACAAAAAAAAAACCTTGACAAAAATTAAGGATGGAGATTTACAACTATTTTTTTTTTTGTGATATAAAAATGATGTAATGATTGGTCAAAACATTGTCCGATATTTTTATTGTTGGCTAATATGGATTGGTATCAAGAGATCTTGATATTGGCAATTATTTTTATTTCTTTATATTGGTAACATGTCATAATATATTGGCCTCTATGCCGGTATATATTTCTTGTTTTTCTTTGTTTTTTAAAAGCTTAATTCCACTTGTTTTAAATATATCAAAGTCTTTCATGATGCTTAAATCCATATGTCTAATGTCTTATAGAGATGTAAAAGACACATATGTCAAAAACTTTGGTGTATTTTTTCAATGATTTATGATGATATTAAGTTTAATTTTGGTAAAATTGATTAAAACTCTTGAAATATGTAAATTATTGATATAAAATGGTCAATTTTTAATATGTAACTTTGTTTTGATGTGGTCTTAAGAAAAAATTTACCTATGCGATCTCCAATACTAATATATATCCCTCAACATGGCCGATATGATGGCTGCAACCAATACTAATATTGGCAGTGGTGCTGACATTTTAATCCATAGATGATATGCTATGATCTAGAGTTCAAGAGGTAGTGAATGAAAGATATGAAACGCTATCCTACTTCGGAAAAGAGATGAGTGATAATTTCAATAGACTAATAATGGAAGAATATAATTCACTAAAAAAGGCAGGTGACATATAAAACTGAAAGAGAAAAAGATAATTGCATGACAAAATAAATATAAAAGGAAGGTGTAGTTGTAATCCAAGAGACTGGTAAAGGTTATATAGCCTACCAAATTTTGGTGAAGACATTGAACTATCCTTGAACTTGAATGTGAGCATACTTTGATCTGCCGCAAATAATTGGGGATCGTCCATCTATTGGACAAACCTTCCAGAAAATACTCATATTAATGCTGTAAAAAAATTAAGAGAAATATATAAGATGATCTGGGAACTTTGTAGACCACTGACAGAGGACTAAACATGCTTAACTAAATAAATTTAATCATTTCTCCTTTCTTCATGGTTGTAATCTTAAATTCATTTGAAAATGTGTGTGCTGTAAAATAATAATGTGTGTTCCATCAGAACGAAACTTGTAAAATTTGAAACAAGAACATTAAGCTAGCTCTTTGGGACTGAATGGAAGTTAAAGAAAGGAGAGGAAGAAAAGTAAATTTTGATCTGAAAGGTTATTCTTGATGTTTTAGCAGACTGTTCACCTATGGTTAATGCTTGGGGCAATTTTGAATATGCCAAGTTTGAAAAAAAATAATTTCAAAAGAACAATGTGGATGACAAAGAATAGGTACAACCGGGTTGATTGTTGGATACCAGAGGTTTCTTTGGTATTAGAGTGCATTGTTCCCCTTTTTCCGTTTCTACCAACTGGTGCAATATTATTTTTGTTTGATTTTCTTATTGAATTTTAATTGTTGTCAATTTTCCAATATATATCCCACATTTGAGAAACATATCCATCACCATGGTATGGGTCGAAGTATTAAGGACTTTTAAGACATTTTGTGGAAATCAATAAGAGGTACTTACAACATCCCTATAATTATTTTGGGTGTTCTAGTTGCTTAGAGCAATGCAATATGTAGAATAAAAAGGTCTAAACCATTTATCAAGAAGCCGACTAAAAATAAAATGTTATACTGTAAAATGTTATTACTGTTTATTGTTAAATAATAATATTTCCTATATAATAACGTGAACATCAGCCGATATGTGTTGGTATCGGTTCTCCCTGATACCGATATATTCCATACCATGATATGTTTCTATATCGGCAATATATTGCGATATATCGGCCAATATTTCCGATATAGTTGATGTATCAATTGATACGCCATATTTGATTACAATGTTTAGAAATTTTTTTCTTTTGATTTATCTGATATTGATATATATTATTTATCATGCCTGATACTATTACGGATGTGACTGATACTGATATTTTCATCTATGCTACTATTAAATGAATAATGCAAGAGAGCTCCCGAAACATGTAGAATTGTATATAGTTATAGATTTTTTTTCGACCAATGATACCCGATATGTGGATGCTGTTGTATTTCATGAGTGCTATGTTGACAGCCCCACTTTACAGTATGGTGTTGACATTACTACTTCCCTGTATATTTATCTCTTCTGTTTTTTTTTTTTTTTATATAGAACTATGTTAGTAGTGAGTGTTCTAGAGATTTTAAAATTGAAGTAGCTTGTAATTCTTAAATTTTTCTTTGTTTAACTAGATGGATGAAGGGGAAAAGAATTTTTTCTCCTATTACTTAGGTTGATAGGCCTTTTGCAGAAGTAGTAAAAGAATAGATTTGGATAAAGAAAGGAGTTCCTAAGATAATATCTTGTTATAAATCTTTGACAAGAACAAAAGTTGATCTAAAATAGTGACCTTGGTTGCATATTGCTGTTTTGTTAATTTATAATTGATATTTAGTCTAAATTTACTTGTTGTATGTAATTGTTTTTTTGGTAATATTTAATTGGAATTAATTCTTGTATACAATTTTGATCAACTCCAGTGTCCAAAAAGGCAATCAATTTTAAGTGATATTCATTGTTTATTACTAAGGTAATTTGCCAGTACCATTTTTGGAAATTAATTTCGGTGATTAGTTGCAAATATTGTTCTTCATTGTGTTGCTTGTCTTCTTGAGCAAGTGTGATTGGATTGGATTGTGCAGTGGAGGGTTCATTCGGATTCGGCTGTAACACTTTTAATTCAAAGTGTCGAATTGTAATTTTGTAGTTTTTTTTCTTGTATTGGATTTTTTAATTCTTTGATTTCTGTTTTTAGTTGCTTAACTTCTTATTGTAAGTCTTTTGTGGTAACTTGTTTGAAAACAGATTGACATTGATATTTTTTAAATATCCTTGTTAAACTAAATGATTCTAGATTTTCATAGTTTTCTTTATGAGTCAATATATTTTTTTAATTTTAAATAGTATTGTTGTTTAATGTTTGGGTCTTCTATTTTGTCTATGATGTCAATGAGAAATTCCTTCTCATCTTTTGTTCTTAGCATGTTGAGTTGTTGAAATTTACAATCATGTAAGTGTTGAATTTCATTATCATTTGGTTCTTGAGATGATTCTGAATAAGATGTAGTACAAGATTCATTCTCTTGGATTTTATAGATTTGACCTTCCTTTGGATCTGTTTGATAGTCTGGTTCATGTGAATCACCAGGTAATAATGAGGCTATGGTGTTACACATTTGTTCAACATATTTAAATAGTTCATAAATATATATTTTTTGAATTTACATTGGTCAGATTTATGTCCAAGTCTCGTACATTTTTAGCATATAATTTTGGAAGGTTGGTATTTTGGTTTAGATGTTGGAGTAGTATGTCTAGTTTGCCTTGAATATTTTCTATGGGGTTTAGTACATTGTGAAGGTAGATTAGATTGTTTATAATGTTTTTTAGAATATTTTGGTTTAGTTCTAGAAGGTGTTCTTAATTTCTCTATCCTATATTAGCGATAGAATGCTCTTAATTGGACTTTGAATTGTTTACTATCTTTGTGAAATTTTGCTTATTCTTTATGTTTTTGACATATTTGTAATCCGTTTTTTCTATGAAAGCAAAGAGTTGTTCAAATGTCATATCATTTTATGGAATAGCTTTCTCGCTAGCTAAATCAATTAATTTGGTTAAGATGTGTTTGGAAAATAGGGTTGGTAATCCTGCCAAAAATCTTTCTTTTCAGAAAGATTCATTACAATCTCGTCTTCTAAAAATATGAGTAACAAATAAATTTTTATACTACTGAAAATCTTGAAGGGTTGGATATCTTTGGTTAGACAGGATAATTTTTGAACTTGTTATTTCTTCTTCCGTATTTCCTATAAATGCTTGAGATATGGTAATGATAAGAATTTCTATTGCATTTTCATGTTGTTCAAAGTGAATTACATTATCTTCACCTATAGTTAAAACAGATTCAATATAATTAAGAATGTAGTCTTTTTGATGTGGGAGTAATGCATTATCCCACTAGAATTTTAGAGTACCAGTAAATCCTGCTACAATAAATTTGCGTGCTTGGTGATAGCCAATTTGTTGAACTTGGTAGGCCATTGCAGTTGTTCCAATATATCATGGAGTAGGTATGCTATTTCATATTCAGATTTTTTATCTATGTCCTACTCATTGATGGCTTCTCTGCCGAATACCTTTGTTTGAAATTGATTTTTTTTTTCATATTGGATATCTGGTAGAGTTGGCCTAGGATAATAATTCCTGGTTTGATAAGTTCTAGGAGGATTAGGAGTATACTTCCTTGATTGACGGATTTTGTTAATTTCCTTATCTATGTCAGAAATTTCTTAATTTTGATCAATAGTTTGAACTGTCTTGATCATATTGGGTGGACTAGAGGAAGATGAAGGAGTTAATTGTTGGATTTTTTGAGTATGTTCTTCTAATAAGACATCGTTTCTTTTTGGAGATAATTAGCTAATATCTTTTCTGGATAGTGTATAAGGTGAATTAACAGGTGGAGAAATACTATGGGGAAAGATATTAGTTGATTTAGATTGATTATGCAATATATTTTCTATTCTATTTAGTTGTTTTGCTACAGAGTGTAATGTTTGGGATTGATAATTATTTTGTTCATAGATTTTTTTAATATCTTCTAATGTTACTATATCAGTTGGATCTTGGTCAACACCTTTCTTAAAGAGTGTTACCATAATTTGGGTGCCATCAATATTTAATTCGTTTGATACTAATGGTGGATGTATTGATTTAATTTGTTGACTATTAGCGGTCGTTCATTAGTTAGTTATTCTTGTATTGACATTAATTTGGTTATTAACTTCTTTTAATAATTGGGATTTGGGCATAAGTTTGTTTCTATTAGCATATGGTAAAAACCATTCGAAAAACTGTAGTTCTCCTTTTAGTTTGTTCATTGTTTGTTTCCAAATATTTCTATAGTTTTTTGTTTGTTCTTTTGTAAAAATTTGAAGGTACACTTTCTAAGATAATTATTTTCTCTTGACATGAATTCTTTTATCAAATAATCCATATTTGAAATAAAATAATTATCTAGTGTGATTTCGTTGATAGATTGCATATTTGATAAAGTAGGAGACTGAGGGGTAGTTTGGTTAATAATTTTTGGAATAGGGTTTTTACTTTCTACTTGCCTAGTATCTTGAGTATAAATTGACTGGAATCTAGTACTTCAGGAAATTAGATAGATGGAATCTATCTATCTTTTATCCGCTGGGATGCTTGTTCTCCTCTCTTTTAACATTTTGTTCTCTGGGAAATTATCACATCTGTCAAATGGCAATGGATTCATCTGATCAAATATGGTAGTGTTTGCAAATTTTGATTGGGGAAAAAAATTGTCTGGATCAATAAATTTTGCTGGGCATAGTTGGGGGATTTATGATTTATGAAAATCAGTTGCCCAGAAGCTACATTTAAACGTCCTATCCAAGGAAATCACTTCTATTGCTATCAAGTTTCTGGAAGTGCAGAAAACAATTTAACCAGTTTTTCATCCAAAATAGTCTAAATTAAAAGTTTATGATGGACTTGTAGCTATTTATGTCTGTTTTTGGACATAAAACAGATTGTTTTACACAGATGTTTAAAGCTAACGCCAGTACTTGGGGATCCCAAGGCTCCTCTCAATGTCAACGTTTTCATGGCAATCTCTCTGGGTTTGGTGTATGTGGGTTCCTGTAATGAAGAGGCTGCTCTGGCAATTATATTTTCTTTAATGGATAGAAGCGAGTCTGAGTTGGGGGAGCCACTCACTAAACTTCTGCCACTTGGCCTTGGCCTTCTATATCTTGGGAAGCAGGTAACTCTTACTTCTGCCAATTTGAAATTGTGAAAAGTTCAATTTTCTTATTTCACGTCTTTTCTGAAATTTCTTCGCTTTTGTTTGACAGGATAGTGCAGATGTCACTGCAGAAGTTTCAAGGACATTTAATGAACAAATTAGAAACACTGATGTGATTCTGCTTTCTTGTGCCTATGCTGATACTGGGAATGCGCTCAAGGTTCTTTACTTGGATGTTGGTTTTTGGGTTGCTGTATCTGCATCATCATATATGAAAATATCAATATTTGATATATTAGACAATATGTATTAGTATTGGATATATCGGAAGAAGAAAAATTCTGAAAATAGTAAGTTGATAGGGCATTGGCCGATATATTGCGACATATTGTCAATATGGAAACAAATTGTGATATTGTTAAAGTATCCGAAAATATTGGTATTGGAGATCCAAATATCAATACATATTAGCCGATGTTTATTATATTGACCTATATTTGCAGTGTACGTCGCTCATTCATTGCTTGTTACTTTTGTAGGTTCAAAGCCTGTTGGGTCATTGTGCTCAGCATCTGGACAAGGGTGAAACCCACCAAGGTCTAGCTGTACTCAGCATTGCAATGGTTGCTATGGCCAAAGAATTGGGCCTTGAGATTGCTATCCGTTCTGTAGAACATCTATTGCAGTATGGGGAGCGGAATATTCATAGGGCAGTCCCCCTCGCACTTGGCCTTTTATGTATATCGAATCTGAAGGTAAGATTGCCCATTTACTGGTCAGGATAATGGCTGAAATATCGGTATCAATATTGGTTACGGTCATATTGATATTTAGATATATAAACAATACATATTGTTATTGAATATCTCATGAGAAAAAAAAATTCTTAAAATCATAATTTAATAGGGTCGTATTGGCTGAAATATTGTCGATACGGAAATATATAACGATATTATCGTAATATCAGAAAATATTAGTATCGGGTCCTCCCAATACTAATATATATCGACTGATATTTGTATCAATTCAGATACTCCAGTTTTCTACATGACACTTTAATCAAGTGAATTAAGCAAGCAATCTCATACTTCGTTTTATCTCTCACACTATTGGAAGTTGGGATGTAGTACTAGATCCTTTGATGGTCTGCATTGTACAAATTGCTCGGTCATTTTATAGTATATTTGCTTATAACTGTCCTTTGCCACTGCTGTTCTTGAATACTTTTAGGTCGATATTTATTGAGTTAGATGCCGGGAGTTGGATCTGAGTGCCTTTTGGCAGATTGGGTCCCACTTTCTGTGGTAATAAGATCATGCTTTTGATGGGCTTTGTTATTTCTCGCAGGTTAATGTGATGGACGTGTTGAGCCTATTAAGCGAAGATTCCGACTCAGAAGTAGCAATAGTAAGTAGAATTGTACGCACTGTTTTTTCCTTGGTTGCCGAGAATAGGTATAAGGTCTACTCTATTAGTTAAGTTTGATTTTTTTTACGTTGTTTTTTTTTGCCTCTAAAGTTTTGATGGATTCTCCAGGCTGCCATTATCTCATTAGGTTTAATAGGCTCTGGAACCAACAATGCTCGACTAGCGGGCATGCTCAGAAATCTTTCAAGCTATTACTACAAAGATGCCAGCATGCTCTACTGTGCACGGTTTCACATTATACTTTATATGGATAAAAATATTGATATTAGCATCAATATTGAATAAGGCTGTATCAGCTAATATATCAGCCAAATATTAGGTGTATTGGTTAATCTATTGTGATATTGTTATTGTGTTAGGTATTGTTATTGGGGAGTCCGATATAGAAACATGTTTGTTGATATTTACAGTATCATCTGGTGTATACATCAATGATACTTTCTGATATTACTTTTAGCGCCTTGTAGATTTCATGCTAACTTTGGTGCTATATGAGCAGGTGAGGATTGCACAAGGTCTTGTGCATTTGGGAAAGGGCTTGTTGAGTCTTAATCCGTATCAATCAGATCGCTTCTTATTATCACCGTAAGCTGTTTTCATGCTATGATGCCCGCATCCTTATATTCTCTCCTTTTATAGGGGTTTTTCCCCTCTCCACCCTTTGTTAACGGGCTGTTTGGTTCGATGTGAGTGTAATTCTGTTAGCTTTATTCCAAGGGGCTTGCAATTCCTTTCTTTGGTTGGAATTTGAGGGAGGGAATATTTATTCCCAGGAAATTGCAATTATTTGAGAAGTGAATATAACTAATGCTGGTTCCTGGATGCCCAGTCAGCTGCTAAAGATTAATGCCTAGTCGCCCGTGCCCCTGACACCATTGTTCCAACCTCCACTGCTGCCACACTTGCCGGCGCATCCACCCACCTCTGTGGCATTATCCCCCACTGGCACCCACCTATCCTCGTCAGTTCAGCTATCCCTGCAGGCAAGAGTCATCCATCTCTACCAGTCCAGCAACCCTGTGGGGATCGGCCACTGATCCCACCGGACTGGCTGCCACCCACCCCGCTGACATTGGGAACATTCACACCTGGTGTTGGCCATCCATATTCATTGGCATGCCTGCATTATTAACCACCCTGAGACACCAGGAATTATAGTTCCCACACCAATAAAATTTTATGATCAAATGGAATGGTTATTCCCCGTACGAAACTACGAAACTATTTAAAGTAATATATAGCTGGTCGGTAATGAGTTTAACTTGCATTATTCTGTTCACTCTATCTTGTAGGATGGCCCTTGCTGGACTTGTAATAATGCTGCACGCCTGTCTCAATATAAAAGCCATTATCTTGGGGAAATATCACTATGTGCTCTACTTCCTTTAGCAATGCAGGTTTTATACGTCAAAACACACTACTCATCTGCATATCCGTTCCTTTATTTGGATGATATATTATTGTGACCTTAAAATTGTAGGTTTAAGTTACGAAAATAGCCTCTCTACATGATATACTTCGCTGGTTGTTTATTATCCCCTCTCAAATCCCTCATTTATTTCATGTTTTAATTCCCCTTATTTTTGCACATCGAAACACTCATTTACAGTCTTGAAAATATTGCAATTTTGCAGCCGAGAATGTTAATAACAATGGATGAGAACTCGAAGCCTCTATCTGTCTCTGTTTGGGTTGGCCAAGCAGTCGATGTTGTAGATCAGGCAGGTTGACCTAAGACTATAACCGGTTTCCAAACCCATTCGACCCTAGTTCTCCTGGTTGCTGGCGATCGAGCAGAACTAGCTACTGAAAAGTATAATTTTATTTTCAAGCTGCTTCTCTGTATTGTGATGTAAGCTTTTGCAAATGCATTTGCTTACAAGTTTTTCTCCTTCCAAACGGCAGGTATATTCGATTGCCCCCCATTCTTGAAGGCTTTTTCACCTTGAAGGAGAATCCTGACTATAGAGACGAGCATTAGTTTCCTTCTTAAGGGCAAAATTTGTCAATTGACTGTAAATGATTGAAGAATGGTACCCTTCTGAAAACGATACTTTGTAATATGCCGTATGGAGATGATATTTACAACATTCTTATTCTCTTAGATTGTGAGTTACTAGCATTTTCTTCATCTTCCAAATGAAAAGAAATTTCTTGAAGCAAAACTTGTGTCGTGTGGCACTCACGCAATTGAGTGATAGTCTCATTCATAGTGCATCTGGGGGCCTAACAGATTTGCCCTTTAGAAATCCATGTTGATTCAAAATCGAGTTCTTTGCTAGATCAAAATATTCTAGGGTCTATGTTTTTCGGGGTTTCATTTGCGTAATAGCAAGGGTAGAATTTTCTATCTTTAAATTAATTTAAATCTTTCATACTACAACTTGTTCATATTTCATATTAGAACTACTTCCACCTTGCAAAATTTTCTTATCAATTAATAGCAGAATTCTCTGTCTCTCTCTCTCTCTCTCTATGAAATCGGTGAAAGAAACATTTTCATTCCGGTGGGCTGATATCTGGCTATAGCAGTCTTATATTAACTCAATCGAATTTTCTGGAACTTTTCCTTCTTGCAAAAAAATGTTTTCTTATATTCCCAACTGCTAAACGAAGCCTAAGACAAGCAGTTGCCCAAAGCAGAAAATGGAGAGTTGTTAGGACCAGTCTATGGGATAGGTTCCTAAATTTATCCAGGTGTTAAAATTAAGGGTTCGAAAACAAATATTCAAAATCACACAAGTGCCTTCAATTGTTGTCTAATCTTAACTATTTATTTTTCAACTTATTTCTATCCCTGGGGTAAATATGGAAGCTCTCGTACTGAAAGGACCATAACAACTCTCTAAAGACTGAGCTGTTGAGCTGGAAATTGTCTCGGTCAATCCAACAGAGTTCATCAAATAGCAAAGGTATTCCACCCTTCAAAATTCAAATTCTTCCATGATAGATATATAGATAGACAAAGAGGAAGCGAGAGAGAGTACACTGCTTGCCAAAGTATAAGTAAATGCAGAAAATTAGGATAACAATTAATAGACATTTACTTGGTATCATGATAATTGGACAGCAAACATACATCGGTTGGATTTGTTACCGGATACATAGTAACTGTAACTTTAATGGCAAATCACCATTTTGTAAAACTGAGGAAAATCCACATACCAATAACGACAATCACAAATAAGAGTCAGACCCTGTTTCCAAGAACCCCTTATAAAACATTTGAATCACTCATCAACAACATTCACCAACTCGTATTCAACAAGGGAGAGATTGTTATCCTCCTTAACCACAAAGTTAGCTGGTTCAGTTACCTCAACGCGCCCCCATTTGTCAACTGCTAGCCTCATCGACCCCTTAAACATGTCAATCTTTGCATTCCGCAGTATTACTGTCGCGCCTGGCTTCATGGTGTCAACTGCAAACAGATATGAAGCTATCAATTTTGAACAAGATCAAATAAAAGCAGTAATCCACTGCGTTTAAACGAGCAGGCAAAACCCCAATAATACAAACAAAAGTGATAGTTAGGCGACCACACACAATATAATACAACTGTATGAATAGACATAAGAAATAACTCATTTTGCTAGCAAAAAGAAATCATGAAGGACAGTTCAGGTTTGTCTTATAAAGGGGTGTAGCCTTCCCAATGGCCAGACAGCTCCTCTAGGCTCTCAAAGACCAACGGTTTACAGCGTGTCAGAGATGGGGGCGTGAATGCACATGAGAGAGAAAATTCAATACAAAATAGGATTGCAGGCACAAAAGTCTTGATGATTCACAGATTTAGAGAAAAGTAATCAACTAGATATCAAGAAGATAACATGATATAAAACTTCCAAGAACTCAGAAATTCCAAAGAGAAGAACAATGACATGAACTAAGATGTGAAGAGAAGAGAACTGAATGATAGCTAGCTAAGTGAAGAAAATCTTTGCTCACAAAAATATAAGAAAAGGGTGCACGAACATTTAAGATTCAGCTGATAGACTAACAACAGCTATCCAGTATCTTGTCATCCTCGAGTTGTGAAGGTAAATGGGACAATGCCCAGCAGTTGAAAGAGCAGAAATTTCGTGTTTGATCAAATCAACTTCGTAAACATGTCCCGGCATGAAAATGCACGACGGAAGCTTCAATGAAACAATTGAAATTGGCATGGTCTGTAAATTGTTGTTCTTCTAGGAAAATGGAGTTTCAAAATCAAATCCAACATAAGAACACCCCATTTTGCAAGCTAACCTCAACTTTCCCTTCCAAACGACACCCAAAATACTGCACAGAAACCTTAACGTCGCTTTTTTGTTTTTATAAATCCAACGTCAAGACCCTATTAACACAGCAGATTGTTCAATTGCAGATGGAGAAAGCCATAACACAGAAATTACGTGTAGATTTTGGTTCGTCACGCTGTTCAGTCACACAATCCAATCAACCTATTAAAAATTAAAACATATCAGAATCCCGAAGCTATTTATCAAGCAGACATCTGGTTATCACTCACCAAACCCTAGAATTCCCCACAAAAAAATACAGTAACGCAGGCATATATCCAGATAGACAGAAAGATACTTTGCTCGTTACGGGCGGTGAAGATGATGGTGCCGGTTTCATCGCCGATAAGGCACTCAGCGATGCGAGTGGGTCGGTTGTTGAGAGCCGCTGATCGGCCTTTTTGCAAGACGGTCTTCGAACTAACTACCTTCACGGTCAACGTGTGGCCTGACGATCCCGGCTTTAGCTGATCCACCTTCGTAAATACTGGCTTTCTCTTCGTCGTCGCCGTGCTGGTTGCCGCTGGTGCGCTAGTCGCCATTGAGTACCGCGAGCAGGCTTAATCCCTAACCCTAACGGAGGCGAAAGCGGAAAATCGTAGAAAAAAAAAACACTAAAGAATCGACGATTCGGAAGTCGTGAGGTCGATTCAGGGGTTTATTTTAAGTAAAATAATTTAAATCAAACATATATTTTTTATATTTACTAAAAATGACGTCATATTAACTATATTTTCAATAGTGATATATTTAATGCTCTTTAAATAATAGTCAATTTTCATAACTACTTTAAATTAAACCTCAACTAAAAAATTCGCATATAATAACAGTCGAGGATAGAAAATTAAATAAAAAATGAATTATAATAATTTTAATATCTATACCATTACATAATTTTTTTTTTAAATTGACAAAAAATAAACTCAATAACCAAGAGTTGATCGCAGTTAAGGTAATCTAAACTAAGCCACATTTTATACAATCTTCACTTTTTATTTTGCATTTCGTCTCTCTTGATAATGTCAATCAAGAATTAATAACATTATAATTTAACCGAAAATAAATTAGACAATAAAAAATATAAAAAATAAAAATAAATTTTTTTATATTTTATATATCTATAATTATATAACGGGTCATCCTTTTTATAAAAGAATGACACAATATTAATTAAAAAATTATAATTATGATAATTATATAAATACCCTATATTGAAATATATGAATTATCTAATATTATATAGAAGTAGTCTAACTTAGAAGATAATAATCTAATTTAGGAAGAATATATCATATCCTTAATATTTTGCTTATAACTCAAGATGGTTTGGAAGAAAACAGCTTAAATTTAAAAATTAGATAAATATGGCGATCAAATGAATGATCTTTTTATAAAATTATTATTTAGCTCGTCAGTTAAAGAAATCAAGTCATTCTTTAGGTGATGACATATAAAATGATAATCATCTCAATATGTTTTGTATATTTATAAAATATATCATTGTAAATAATTTAAATAGTACTATAATTATCAAAATTAATGAGGCATTGTTAGGTTAAGGAACATAAATATTCTATAAAATTAAACAAAATTAAAGAAGTTTAAATATACTATCAATAAAAACATAGTATTCAACCTTAGTATTAAAATTGGGATAACAATGATGTGCTTTTCACTGTACTAAGAGATAAGAGAATCACCTAATAAATAGAAAAAATTAATTGTGAACCATCCATTAGTAAAGTCTTCTGCTCAATTAGTATTAAAAGATTTTTGGAATTCTAGCGAAGAGTACGAGAAAAAATGTAGCCCATAAAATAGTACCTTTCACATGATAGAGAATATGAAAAATAATTTTATAGTAAATATGATATGAAGTTCACATAAATAGACTAATAAGATGTACAATATAGGCAAAATTATGTTGATAATAATAAAAAATATAAATCTTTCAACCAACTAGCAATAAAACATAATATTAAATAGAGATCTAATATTAATAGTATAGGGTTTGACATTATGTTTAAAAGGACAAATAGTTATTTTATAATTAGTTTGTATAGTATGAGAAAAAAGATAAAAAATAAGCTTAACCTATATTAAATGGTAGCTATTAAATATGAGAGTTTTTTCTAATATAGGAAAGTAATAAAGGAAACCATAATCATTCATTTCAAAGCATTGGCTCCGATAATGTTATAAGTTTGTGAATGTTAGGAGTATCATTACAAGTAATAATTAAGTAATTAATATATAATAGTTGAATAATGATAATAAAAAATAGTATAACAAATAAAAAAGTAGAATTATGAGCATTAAAGACAAATTCAAATAATAAAATAATAGTTAAACTTGACAAATCGAATATAAAAAACTTGTTTAAAATTATATCGTACTCATTAAAGATGATAGGCTTATTTAGAAAAATGAGAATAACTAGGAGGAGACTTCATATGGATTTCCTTAACCAAATCTCAATGAAAAAAGTATATTTTTTATATCAATTTAAAATAAAAGTTATTGGCATATAGTAATTAAAGTTAATAGAAATTAAATAAAAGTGAAACGTGTAACATGATGAAAGATTTTATGATAATCAATACTATACTTTTTGGCAAAATCCCTAGCCACTAGACAAGCTTTATACCTCACTTTAAAACCATCAAAATTTATTCTCTGTCTACGTATCTATTTGCTCTCTATTATAATATTGCTTGATGAAAAAGCAACTAAATCCACAATGGAAGTATGGTGAAGAACATCAAGCTATTCACTTATAGCTTGGTACCATTGAGGGTTAAAGTATGCTTTGCAATAATTGTGTAATATGAAGAGGAATAATAGTAGAATAATAATGACAGTCAAGAGTATGGGAAGGGGGAGCACATAATCGATTGAAGTGATGAATATCTCTAGCAGAGGAGGATTCTAAAGACATCATTGTGATGCCCAGGGCATTGGATGATTCAAACAAATTAAGAGCGG
>JAOVVI020004656.1:0-17380 GCA_028571085.2 Nepenthes alata
GTTAATTTCTTACGATAATTCACATTTAAAATATATAGTGGGACATGTCAATTACAACACACCTCAATCTTCCTGCCGGCGAAAAGAGACCACATATCACATATGTCCTCATCGGAACTAAACCTCCCTATCATGAGTGATACCATCAAATCTCACACATCAAATCACAAGTATCGACCCCTCGGGTGTCAGACTGCCATAGTTCCATTGTGATCTTATCCCCGACAGTATGCATGTGAACCAATATAAGGCCTGATTCATGATTCCACAACGTACAAATGCACAAATGTGCATATATTGTCAAGGCATCTACAAATCACAAAACTCTCTAAAATCATAAATACCCTGAAAACCACCAAGCAACCGGTAAAATATACGTGCATGTAAGAAATAAATAGAGGGGTATACAAAAATCACACGTATGTAAAGAAAATCTCCAATATATATATAAATATTAGTGGACATGAAAATAAACCAAGGATTTGACTTACGGATACTTACCTCAACTTTGCACTCCACAAATCAGAAAAAATAGGATACTCTAAGGTACCCAAACCGTATATTTGTCTATCCTCTTCCACGTGCCCTTTCTCTCTCTCTCTTCTGGCGTGACTTCTCTCTCCTACCAGAAGCCTCCTTCCTGCGTGCTCCACTCTCCTTTCTTTTCTCCCCTCTCCTCCTCCCTTCTTCTTCCTCCTTTGCGCGCCGTGAATTTCTTGCTGCACACTCTCTTCTCTGCGCCGCTCGACTTATCCTCTGCATGCCGCTCGAACTCCTACGCGCCACTGCCTCCTCCTTCTCTCCCCCTTTCTCTGCCTCTTTGCTCTCTTCCTTCATCGCCAGTTAGAGCCATAGCTCTAATTGTTTCCGATTTACTCCTCACTTAGAATTTCGACCGATTTTTCTCAAAATCAATACATGCAAGTAAGAAATCAATATCAATAAAGAGAAAGAAATAATTTATTTACCTCAATTTCATATATTTCTTCTGATGATGGCAACAACCGCGGTGATTGCTTTGCTTAGCTCGTGCACGCCTCCCTTCCTTCACACCACTATATTCCTCAATAATGAAGACAACTCGTAAAGAGGTTACTTGGTTTCCATCTCCGACGTTGATTCTCCGGTTGATTCGATGGCCGCCTGACCTTCCCCTCCTCCTTCCTCTCCTTTTCTTTCATCTTTCTTTCTTTCTTTCTCCTCACTTGCTCAGCTACTTGACTCTCCTCCCCTTTTTAATAATAATAATAATATTATTATTATTATTTATAATTCGATCGACGTTCGAATGCTAACCCAACTAATTCAAATATTTTTTAAAATTTTATAATATTTAATTAAATTTTATCACATCTAAATTATCTAAAATAATATTTTTATACAAAATAAATCAAATGGGAATCTAAATATTACATATATAATTCTCGGTGAAATAATAATTTAGACATTAATTTATATAAACTATAAATTAATATCGATTGTCAATGTTTCACGGCTGTTGTAACTTTACTTCAAAGAACCTCACGGACAATACAATATAATATCATATCTTGAAACTTAGTAAATACATATCTTGATAATAATTAACACCGTCGGTATTTTATTTTAGAAATTAAACGAACGTGACAATATAACATACATTTTAAATCTTCTCACGGTACACACGGTACTTCGCAATTGGTTTGGTGCCTCACCCCGGCAACATTTCAACTATATCTACGATTATTTATTTATTTATTTATACAGCAACGGTTTTCATTTTTTTTGAATGCAAGGAGAGGACCGTGACAATTGAACAAGTATACATATATATTTTTAATTAATATAAGGTTTACACAAACTAAGCACTAATTGATGTATAATTAATCGCTTGTACAGACGTGTCAACAATCTCTTCCCATTTGAGCCTGGTCTAAATAAACGTGGAATGGATAATCGTTTGCATAATCGTTTGCTAACATCCACAATAATTGATACGCTGTATGATCTTTTATTTACATCCGTTACAGGCTATTATTACTATTTGCTATTATTTTATAAGTTGAATAATTAATAAATGGTTAGAGCTAGGGTTATAAATTATAATTTTGATTATACCCACCATTGTACTATTTTAATTTGGATGTTGACTCCTAGCCCATCGCCAATAAAATGCCTTTCATAAATTAAAAATTATGTAATATCAAAAATATTATTACTCTTTGAAAATATATAGAAAATTTTTGTTACTATTAATAGCTATATATTTTTAATACTTAGCTAGAAAAATAAAATTGTTACATATCATGAATTCGGATTATCTTACGGAGTAAGGAGGCCATGAATCAGATATTTATGATGGGTCGATCTAATGCGGATTCGATCTCCATAGCCTCTAACCTGAATTCTGTAAAATACAACTGAAAATGAGAAGTTAGAGGACGGTGAAAATTACTCCTACCGTATATATTTCGATGCTCAAATCAGAAATCTTTCTAAGATAATAGAAAGATGGAGGATGCGTAGATACATATAGCGGTGGATTGAGCGTGCGTCCAATTGATGGGCGGCTTAGATGCGCTCCTTATAAAGGGGCATCTTAGATGGTCGGGGTATTCTTGAAGGATGGTCAAGCACTTGGTTAGAGAGATAGATTTTGAGAGGATTTAGGAGGTAGTGCCCTCTAAGTTTCTTTTCCCTTTTTCTCCTTCTCTTTCTTTGTCCTCTTCCCTCTTGAACCTTTTCCTTTCCACCCTCAGGCTTCTTCTCTCCCGGCGATCTACTTTCTTCGGATCCCCTTTTCTTGGAATCAAAAGGGATATTTATAGAATAGACATGTGATTTTAACCACCTGCTAAATTATTTTCAACGAACAACCGTTGAAACCATCCACGTGGATAAGACAGAGCGATTAAGTGGTTTTTCTTTTCAAATTAGATTTATGGAACCCATCAAAAATTATATAAATTTTGAAGGAAAAAAGTCATGGTGGGTGTCAAAATAAAAAAAATAATTGGCAAAAAAACCTACAAAATATTCGAAATAACTGAGAAAGGAGGTCAGACAAACAGGACCCCAACGACGTCGTATTTGCAAATGCCGTGAGCATAATTCCATATTTCTATATTATTTTATTATTATTGTTGGGATAATTCTTAAAAGGCATAAAAAATTATTTAAAAAAGGCTTGTTCTCTGCCACTGGCCCCAATAATACATTGAAATTGACAATTTGCTTTCTGTTTGATCCGAAACGTGCAAAATTAATTAGTATTTTAAAAATTGAAATCAAGCGATCAACGTCGTGTAGGGTTTACTGATTCTCGTATATGTATAGAATCTCGTTATTTTTAAATTTTAACCTCATACTTTTAAATAAATATTATAAATTAATTAATATTTAAAATTAATTATTTTAAAACTAATTAAATCATAAAGTCCGTTTTTAAAAGATAATTAAGATCGAAATATAACTTTGTCGAGACGAGACTTAAATTGTAAGAACCTATTCAGTAATTAAAAAATTAAAGTTAATTCACATGTTTGCTATTAAATAAAAATTTATAAACATTTAAAAAGTTTTTCAAAAATTTTATACTGTATATGAAGTACAATTTTTAATAATACTTTTAACTTTTACTTATATAATAATATTTTTAAAATATGATTATAACAATGCTATTTTATAAATTTAAATAATGTAATTATATATCTAACAAATATTAAAATTTTGATGCAATTTATAAATGAATTCATTTATATATTTAATTTTTTTCATTTGATATAATTTTTTTATAAAATTATAAAATTAATATGAATTCTACTTTTATATTTAAAATATAATAATTATTATAAAATTCAAAAATAAGATTTTTAATTAATATTTAGATTATTTAACAATGACAATATTTAAGTTACCATTTAATCTATTATATGATTTAATAAAAGTTTTTGTATTATTATTTAATAAAAAACTAAACTAATTATATTAAAATAATTTTAAAAAATAGTAGTTATTAGAAAATAATTTTATTAATATATATTTTTAAATGAATGATAATTCAGAAAATGTATCATATTAAAAGCATTAAACTTGAATAACTAATTTTACAATGATAAAGTTAAAATTTAATTTTGTTGGTTCCTGGTTGTATGGATTAGGAAATTTTTGAATTTCTTATCGTCCAGATAAATCACGAGCATGTCCAATCTTCGTTACTGTAAACCTGAAACTTGCGTAACACAAATTACAAATAAGAGGTTAGAGGTCGACGGGATTTCTCCAACCGAAATCACTCCAACGTTCAAATCAGTAACCTTCCGTAATGAACGGAAAGGAGCGCACGCTTAAAAGAGTGCGAAAATATGCTGAGTGTGTGATGGGAGCATGTGGATGCAAGAGTATGGGACTCGTTGAGCATTGCGTGGGAGGTCTGGCTCCCTAAATACACTGCAACAGGTGACTCATTTTGGTAATCTGAGGGTGGTTGTGAAAAGTTGGCGTTGGACGTAAATTTGAGAGCAAGAACTCGAAGATTGCTTGTCTCAATGCCCAAGTTTAGATTAGCGATTCGGAATAAAATTGGAAATCGAATCGGGGATCCCTCCTCTTGTAAAAGGAGAGAAAATTTATAGGCTCATTGGTGTGAAACTCTAGGCGCGAAAATCCTCTCTATAGGGATTTACTGGCCATTAATTGTTGGCGACAGCTGGTGGTGCCAGTTGTTGTCTTGTGGTGGTGAGGAAACCATCATGCGTCATTGACCACGCTTGGCTTGCTTCTCACGTAAGGATTGGTTGGCCGGTTGTAGGGAATGGCGCAAGCCGCGGCTAACGGGGTTGATCTTCTCCAATTGGTTCGCCCCTTCTGCGCGGCGTTTGCCACCTGCAGATGTATTAATGAGTTACAGGATGTGCTTATTTGTTGTAGGTATTAGGTTGCCTACGTAGGTCGCTTCAAGTTTTCTGGATTGGGTATTGTGATTCCTGGGCCTTATTGATACTGGATCCAATAAATTTAACTCAATAATTTATTGAGATTAGTTTTAACAAGTTAAACATATGATTCTAACGATATACTAATTAATAATTAAATATTTAATACACATATTATATATATATATATATATATTTATTTATTATTTTATATAATAGGTCATATTTAATTAACACATTTGTTATACTATTAGTTATTATATTATAGATAATTTTTTTTGCAAATTTTAATAAATTTAAAATCAATTATTATAAAAATTAGTTTAATTAATTAGCTTATTATAAATAAATATATTTAGTAATTTAATTAATTAATTAATTAATTAATATTTTATGATATATTAAATTATTACAATTTAAAAATAAATATCAATAAATATTGGTTTTTATTTTTGTATACAAACAAATAAACCTGTTTTTTTTCAAAAAAGTTTTAAAAATAGAAAAAATAAATAAATATAAAACTTATTTTCTGTCATTATCTCCGCACGGCCTGCTTTTACTTATGACTTATTTGCTTGCCCTTGACGTGAAGGAAGCACCTTTTATTTTAATAAATTTATTTTAAAAATAAATAATTTTATTTTTTTTACTTTTTAAAAATAAATAATTAAAATATAATTATTTATTAAAAATAAATGAGTAAGATATAAAAAACAAACATCCATTTTTATAGCAGATCTGTTCTAATGATTTGGATTTAAGATTTCTATACCTTTTTTTTTTTGTTTTTTTAATTTTAAAGATAATTTCACAAATTAAACTTTTAGTAAAACTTTTCACTTTATTTTCCCATAATAAAGAAAAGGAATAATATATATTTGAAAAAGAGCCTTTTAACACATTTGTAAACTTACGGCCGTGTAATCACCCGGTGGCGGATTAGAGTCGTAAAAATAGCCTTCTATAAATATTATAAAATAAAATCATATATAATAAATTTTTAATTAATTTATCTATTTCCTAATTCCCCAAATCCTACGCATAGTAATATTTTTATATATTAAACTGTCATTTTATATTATATGTTATATTATGATGTATATAAGGACAAAATGGTAAAGATACATATATTTTTTTAAAATGAATTTAATTATAACTATTAAATAAAAAAATAAATGATTATCTTTTAAACAACATGCCGTCTTGATGAATCCGATAACACCACGAGCCAGCCCAACCCCAAGTCCAATCATTATCACGGCTGGGGCCCAATAAGTAACAGACGAAGTCTCAAAATGGAGATCGATCCGGCACAACTCAAACATTATTACAGCAACCAAAATAAAACCCAGAAGATAATAGGCCAAAGGGATAGACGTCAGTGGCCCAAATGGCACATAGTCAGATGGACTAATCTAAATGGCTCTCGACTAAGTAGCCAGTAGAGCGAGCAGAGCATGCGCCTGTAGCAGCTAGAGCACGCACATGCTATGAGCCACCTGATGCCTTCTCATAACCGGGTCAGGGGGACCATGCACGGCCTCCACTCTGAAGCAAGGCAGCTCCTGTCACACCCCAATGGATAGCGAATCCATAAGTGGTACCTGTTACCAACCTTGGCGCCAAATCCTTCCCCACAAAACATTACAAATTTTACTCACCACTACAGGGCGAGGGGGTTCTGACAGGAGTAACATCGAATAGCACTACTCGAATCCTCACGGTCCTCTTTGGCCCAGGAGATAGCCATCAACCCCCAAGGGAGCGAAGGGAGAACCATGCTCTCCTCCTCAGATACAACCTCTTCCCTCTCTATTCAAAGTGAGCTACTCCACGAGTACACCCATAGTAAATCACTCTACAAGTGCATCCCTAATAAATTACTCTGCAAGTGCACCCCAATTCTCCTCTCATATCCCCCACATACATGCAACCCTACATTCTTTCACATCATCCTCATATCTTTCTAATTTTTTTTAAAAAAAATTATTAATTTGAGCATTAGAGGATAAATTAAAGTGTGAATCCCGCTAATCCTCTGACTTTTCGTTTGTAATTTGTGGTGCACATACTCCAGGTAAGTAAAGATGAGAATCAGACCCACTCCAACTCAATTCGTAATAAAAGATCGAGTGACTCTTTAATTCATATAATAGCCCAGATATCAATGACACATTATAATTTTTATACTCACACCCAAATCTATCAACTTACATTTAGAAGTAGATGTTGAGGGCACATCTTTTTTCATCCTCATCATACAATTGGTTAATTTCTCTTAATATTATAGAAACAATTCGTCTGAAATCCGTTAATTTCAGACAAATTCTCTTCATATATTCAAATTCCACATTAGAACATTTATCCTTTCAAATGTTGCATTACTTTAGAACACGTTTAAAATAATATTATTATATTAATACTGTTACTTGTTTACATTTGCTTTTGTATATAAAATATGAAATTGAACATATATTTTTCATGCTAAGGAGTCCTATACTAAATGTCCTATCAACTATCCAAACCATACCAATTAGCAAATTGACTGCTTAGGCAGTTTATTTCAACTGATCATTTTGTTTGGTTTGGTAAAAATGTAAACTGCAATATACAATTTAGTTACAAACTATCCATCAATCCGTACCAAATCGATTTATATTGGGTCCTAACTAGTACAAGCACAACAAGAGTAATAGTTAACAAAAATAACCGTAAGTACAATTGAGAGCATGCTATAACAGGTAGTAACACACCACCCAAGGCTTGTCAAAGAATCGAAAAAAGAGAGGGTAAGCTTATAGCAGCTCTTTTGCAAGCCTTACCTGCTCTTCCTTCAGGAATGCGACACCTTCATTTGGTGTAATCAGCAGACGATGACAATGATCTGCATTCTCTACCTCCTCATCAATGTCGGTCGATCCACATGTTGTTGCAGAATCTGATCCATCCTCTGCTTATGGATGTTATTATAAGGATTAAGGCAAAATTAGGAAACAAATGCAGGAAAAAAAGAGATAATCTGC
The DNA here is from genome assembly GCA_028571085.2 of Nepenthes alata. Lineage (NCBI taxonomy): Eukaryota > Viridiplantae > Streptophyta > Magnoliopsida > Caryophyllales > Nepenthaceae > Nepenthes > Nepenthes alata. Next base: position 7,940 of record JAOVVI020004656.1, read on the forward strand.
TTCAATTATGAAAGATTATTCTTACGAGCACTAGTTGCAAGACATCTTGGTATCTTAATAAATTTGACTTCTTCAAGGAGGTTTTTCAGAGGATACAAAACATCCTCACTAATCTCGATATCCCAATGATTCTTCCAAGCTCCATATCTTGAAATCTCCAAACTAGATCCTGAAGAGTTCCACTATTTTGCACGGTTTAAAACAAAATCCTACAGAACCCGAAAGATCTAAGACTTTCTAGGTCTATCTATCCTCAATCTTAATCTCTAACCTTAGCCAATTCATTTTTCTCCCTCATAGTAATCTCACCCATGTTTCAGGTTTCCAAATCATCTTAAAAGTACCCTTTCTCAACTTTAATTTTACAGTAACACTTTGAATTTGTTATGGAGGGGTAAGTTGTTGATTTTATATCATCCATGAAGTCAAATGAAGAGGTCTCTTTTGCCTCCAGCCTCATTTTTTGAGCGAAATATGACCTTGGATTGCATTGAAGAAGAAATTTTAGGAAATAGTCAATTGCACGAAATTTGAACTGAGAAGCCCAGAAAACAATTTTCCAGAGAAACTCACCTGAAATTATAGCATGGTCAGGAGGACGTCTAACTGCTGCAATTTGAATGTGTTCAGGTAGTAGGCAATTGAAGAATGAACCTGAAGCTCAGAAGGACATTTGTTTTAGACACGCAAAGAAAAATCTAGTGATTGCAAATGCAGTTTATTTGCAGTGTAAGATTTCTTACATGCGACTAAATTGACTTTTTCTTTTGTTTTCCTTCCCTTTTGATAAAGAAACTAGAACAGCTATGCAAATACCACAACGCAATAGACATTTTTCCCAATCTAATCATAAGAACACTTTTATAAAGCAAATAGATACCCATGTCCAAAGACAACTAACATGGAATGCAATTTGCAAATCCATGAACTTATGATATTAACAGCATCTGTGGCAGCAGATGTTATACGGAAAAGCATCTTCAGTTACCTAGCTGTGCAAGTCGATTAACCCACCCAGGAATAGGTTTCCTAGCAAGATGCATACAGACTTCGTCAGTAAAATGGTTACAATTCTTGGCAATCAAATGGTATGAGTCCCCATGATATTTTGAAGCAAGCTGCCCAATAAATAACTGGAATTCTGAGCTAGACATGTCTGTGCTACCCAGCAGTATTGATCTTCTAAAGACGAATCCAGGACAACTTTTGGGTTCCACTTCAAATACACCACTGCTAGGATATTGGTGTGCTCCAAATCCATACTCCATGCCATGTACTGTTTGTCAGATTGCAATTAGCAGATTATCCTCACACAATTATAAGATAGTACCACAAACAGAAGCACTCAAAAAAGAAAAAAAAAAAACTTGGCATGATATATTTAGAAATTGCCAGCAAAAGTGGGGCTCATAGGCTAACATCAAGACATCACCACATGTGAAACTTGGCTTACCCAAGCACCTCCGACAAATTATAAAAGGGTTCATGTTTGAGAGTTTTTGGATAGGGTTGTTTTTCCTGTGCACTACTCTCCAAAGGGAGTGAAAAATTGAGCATGGTTCCTCACTTTTTCTTTTTTTTTTGGATAAAACTATTTATGTTAAAAGTGACCTGTTAACGAAGACAATTTTTTTATAACACGGACCATTCACTTAACCCAAAAAGCAATGGACCAATCGTCAATTTACATGCACACCCTTAGTTCATAGTTCATAAGAGAATTTCCCAATAGTGTTTTTTATGTTAAGTAAAATATAAAAATACACAATTTTCTAGTTTGCAGGAGTTAATTCACACAGTTTTTTTTTTTTAATGTAAATGGGTAACAAAATGAAGGAAAATAGGGGGAATGGGGCTGAATAATGGTACGGCACTATTCCCTTTTCCCCTAATAAAACAAGGTGAACCCCTCCTCCCCCCCCCCCCCAACAAGTAGGATTCCTTCCCCTTTCCATCCCTTACCTGTTACCTCTCATCCATCCCTTCCCAAGCAAGTTGTTAAAGAAATTTTTAAGATGTTAAAAAATTGAACAAGGAAATCATCATCAGTTAATAGGAAAATAAGCAAATATTAACCAAAAACTGCATCCAAAACAAACCATGTGAAATTGAAATTTATCTAATGAACTCAACCATCAACAAAGTCAACCAAAACTTAAGATAATTCTATTTCTGTTACAACATACATTGGTAAGTCCAAAGTCCATGTTAGGACTGTTAGGAACGAATGCTTCCTTTAATGTGCTAGCATGCAAAGACTTAAATGATGTCAAAGGCTATTTTATAATTGAGGGTAAGCCATCAAACCTTGCTCTCAATCATTATTACCCATTGTAACATAGAGGTCATGAATTCAAGGCATGGGAACAACTTTTTCGAACTAAGGCTGCAAATATATATCATTAGGTTGAATACTAGTTGGTTTGGTACAGATCGGAGGATAATCTGTATTCGTCTGTGTATTGCGGTTTGGAGTTTTACCAAAGTAGTTAAACCCATCAATTAAATCAAATTGCCCAAACTGTCAATATTTGGGTTGGTTGAGTTCAGGTGGTTTGCGTGATTTGTAGCAGTAAACTCATTAATATAAAACTTATTTGTTCAATTTTTAACATAGCATGTATAAAAATGAAACTAAATAAGGATAAAAATAATATCTCACACGCATGTCACAAACAAAAGCAAAAATGAATAATACAGAAATCAAAAACAAGATTTAAGTGAAAATTTAATTATTGATCAATAAATACTCAAAAGTTAAATTTAAACTTGGGTCTACATTACTCCAAAGAGAAAGATATATATAGGAAATACTATTAACTAGAAATTATATTAAAATAAATAAAAAATATAGTATTTAAAAATAAATATTAAATGATATAATTTCTTTAAACTTTTTAACATCATCCAAGCTTCTCTAATATCATAGGTATATGTTTGAAATGGGGATAGGGTCAATTGCAACAATAAACCTCCAAGTTATAGGTAACAATAAAACTCTTACAAGGATAAAAAATCTGACCACTTAAATCAAAAGTTAATTAAAAAGTTCAGTAAAAATAGGTATAGCTAAGACATATTTAATTATAACAGAAAGTTGAGTTGTTTATATATAATTATATACACATATATGTATATATATGTGTATATACGCATATATGTATATATATGTATGCAGTTTGGTTTGATTCAGTTTGGTTTAAATTCTCAAACTGCAACCAAACAAAAATTACGTTTGGATACAAAATGAAACCACAAACAAACCGTTAGTATTGAAAGTTCATTTGGAAGCTCAGTAGAGATAGGTATAGCTATTTAGTTATAATAGAATGTTTGGCTGTTTATATATATAATTACATACACATATGTATGTGTATGTACATATGAGTGTGTGCATATATGTATATAGGTATATGTGTTTATGCAGTTTGGTTTAATTCAGTTCATTTTAAATTTTTAAACCACAACCAATCTGAAAATATGGTTGGGATACAAAATGAAATCGCAAACAAAATGCCATACGTCAACATCTCTGCAATTTGGGTTGGTTTGGTAAGGACACTATGCAAAATGTTTTGTTCATCCCTATATTCAATCCTCTCCAAACCTCAAGACATAATAATCTCTTGTAATGGGCCGTGCTTTAAAGGTTATTTCATAACTACATCAGTCACATGTCTCCCACCTCAAACTGTCCTACGCTTTTCTTTCTGTCTTTTTCCTTGAGATTCATTTTAGACTTAATTTGTGGTATAAGCTACATATAGGCTGGTGTTATAATGCAATTGCTTTGCCATAATGCAAGTATCCTCATTGTATATTCTCCAGGTAGTGTTTGGTGTCAGAAATTAAGGTTGGAATTGAAATCGGGCATTCCAATTCCAATTTTCTGTTTGGCATGTCATTTGGAATTGGGAAACTAATACCAGACCCAATTCAATGAAATTGAATAATAACAAGAAAAGGAACTTAACATTCCAAAAACGACCTCGAAGAATTAGAATTCTCACGGTAGTATTGATTCACAGAATTCTCTATCAACTACTCTATCATCACAACTTTTCTGCACTGTCTTCGGCATAGATGGATATCCATTTTGTTCAAAAACCTATCCCAACGCACTCAAATCCTGACCCTAACCTAATTTGAACATGTACTAAAATTAGTTTCTAGAACCATGCTTGATTTAGCATGAGGCAACAACACAAATATGAATTTACTTGCAAAGGGAAAAAAAAAAAAAACTTGAGATCCAAATTACCCAAACTGATCAAATGGCCTAGTTTCCCATCTGACTTGACCAGTTTGCACTTCTAGATGTATGAAATTGGACTCCGCTGAAAAGCAGATTGACGTGAGGGGGTGTTGTTAGAATTTTATTACCATCATCTTTAGTTCTTCAACTAAAAGTTTAAGCTTTTAAGTTAGTGTGCTTCTTCGACATTATCAGTCATTCACAACAACAACAAACTTCTATAGCATTCAATAGGAGCCACACATAACTAACTAAAAAACAAAGGCATACCTTCAATGCCAGAGTGGAAGATCCCAAGGCCAAACCAATACAAGAAGTTATTTAGAGGGGTAAGATCATATACATTAAGATACAACAAAGAACGTTGTTCCACTCCGTCATTCAACTTCTTCTTTGAGCTCAAGCAAGCCGGAATCAATCGCATTGTACTGATCCCTCAACACGACACTATTTTCTTACAAAGTTCCAGCTCAACATCTGTTGCACCAACAACCCACACCCACACACTCAAAGGGGAAACAATCAAGTATGATAACTCTTGTAATTGAAACGAATGCACGAGTGCTCGACAATTAAATAGCTAAATCCATGAAAAAACACATACCAGCATGTAATTTGCTTCTTTGATCCTCGATTTCTTATTCTCCCTGAAGGGAACTGTATGTTAAGAGTTGTAATGAAGCACTTACGTGACTGGGCTGGGATCGGACCTGATTTGGAGAGACAAACTCTACAAAATAGAAATATAAACGGCGATATGAGTTGAAAGAACGGCTAAGAGTGAGATTGAACAGGAAATTTAGGTTCAGAATTGTAAAAAATATTGGCGTTCCGGGAGGCCGGTCAGAGGGATTCAGAGGTGTGGAAGTGGCGGTGGTAGCGGTGGTGGAGGTGAACTCAAATCTGAGAGAGATGGAATTCTTAATTATCTTCTGGTGGTTTATGCATCAAAGTGCTTCTCAGGCGATGCAATTTGGAAAATCCGCCGTCGAATTACAGGAGTTTTAGGGCTTCTACTAAAATAGAATATTGTTAAAATTGTCTTATTTTCGTTATTTTTCTGGGTTAAAATTAAGTAATTAAGCCTTATTTTCGTCCAATAAAATCAAATATTTATTATGCTCTTATGATAATTGAGGAAATTATATAAAAAGCCTTTTAACTATTAAAAAATAATAAATGTACTAAGACTTTATATAAACTTATAAAAAATATAATTTTTATCTGACAAAATTTATAAAAATATAGGTTTGTAATATATTGGCTAATTAATTATTGCCTTTGTTATAGCTGAGAATAAATATTGAAAATACTTTTTGAGATAATAAAAAAAAAAAATTTAATCACTAAAAAACATGTTCCAAAATACAACCTCGTTAAAATTAAATTTCAAAAATTCATTCATCACCTCTTCTTAAAATGAAAAATTACTAAATATATTTTAAAACTAAAATAATTATAAGCTAAAATAAATAAAAACCCAAATAACATTATCAAAAACTTTTTATAAAAAAGCTTGTAACTTATACTTCAAAAATTGATAAATATTAATACTTTAGGCCTACTTGAAAGACCCACTCCCCAAAAGTAAGGCCTTGGTCCAAGAGGCCCAAAAGGTCCACGTATCAAGGGCCAACCCAACTTTGGCCCATGAACTCAAGATGGGTCGCGGATGTCACCGCACCTGTAAAGACGGCGTGCCAGGAGATTTGGTTGCTGACCCTATCAGGCTATCAGATGGATAATAGCCTGCAACGCATGCCCGGTCATTGCAGATGTGACATCACGAGAAATCAACCAGCGTGCACGCCACATCCCTGACACAGAGGATTTGATTGGTGAATTTGGTGGTCTGCTTCCTGCACAAGCCAGCGCCACGTGAACAACTATCAAATGATGGTTCAACAACTATAAATACATTAACTGTGCACCTAACAAAGGATCGAACATTTTTACTCTTACTCAACTAATATAGAGAGAAAGAACAGAGAGAGAGAGAGAGACTTGAGCACACTCTATAATCTCTTTGTAATCTCCAATAGCATAGTAAAGCTAGTTCTTTGACTAAAATCTCGTGATTTTTCTTTCTCATTTACGAGAAGGTTTTCCACAAAAAAACTCTGTGTGCCTTTTGTCCTTGTACTCTCTAACTCCCCACAACCAAATCGTGTCCTTGTCTTCAACCGTACATTTTGCTCTTCGTGTTGAACGGGTCTTGTACAAAAATAATTGCTGACTCATCCAAGTTCCCGTCCGTACAAGTATGTAAGATCCGAGAACGCAACAAAAATTAAGCAAAATATGTTCACATAATATCCCTGTCTGTACATCAACAATCTACATTAAAAAATATGCACAGATCTATATAAATCTACATTGCTTTTGTACAATATTTTCTTAACTTTGTTGGGTTATTTTCTTCACACTTATATCATGTATGTGCAGCAGTTATCTAAAAGAAGCTATTTTATTCTCCCGAGTGCATGTGTTCATGAGAAAACAGCAATTCTCATCCCTTCATGGCTATTCCCGCCGAACAAGAGCAGTCCAAGATGGTCACAGGCTTTCGGCTTATGGGATCGGATATTGAGAGAAGCATGCCAATGATAGAGCTTTAGCTGGCTTGGCAGCTGGGATCTTGATCGTCAAGGATGTTGTAGTACAAGGTGGAAGCTCTGCCGTCGAATTTGGAGATGAGTTGATGTGCATGAAGCCCACAATACTGCTTCCCTAACCTTGCTATGAAGATATCTATCACTTTCTTAAACATGTTATCTTCTTGGATCAATGGCTGCTCTACAAACTCAACGAGAGGCATCCACTGCATGTTCAGAATAGTTCTTGTCAAAGCCCAAGATACGCCACCATGGTATGATCAGATGGGCGAGCTCAAATTTTGATGTGCCTAGAAACTCTAATTTCATAGAGTTATAATGAAGTTAAATTGTATTGTAATGACTTCAATTTGGTTAAGTATGCTTAAAATTTTAGGCAAAGATTTCATTAGTGATTTTTCTAGATAACCAGATTTAATTTGATATTATTAGCATGGTATCATCAAATGGGCAAGCTTTAATTTCAATGTGCTTAGAAACCGTAATTTAATAGGGTTAGAATGAAAAATTATATAGCAACAATTCTAATTAGGTTAAGTATGTCCAAAATCTGTAGCAAATGCTTTGTAATCTGGGCTTTTGGACACAAAATCAATTTGATAGTGCCAACATGGTACAGTAGAATAGGCAAGCTCAAATTTAGATGAGCCTAGAAACCTTGGTTTAATTGGTAAGGATGTAGTTAAATTGTACACAACAATTTTAATTTGGTTAAGTATGCTCAAAATCTAAGTAGACTTCATAATCTAAGTTTCAGGACACCAAAATTCAATTCGAAAAATGCCACAGTGGTATGATATGTTAGGCAAGCTCAAATTTGGATGTGCTCGATATTTAACAGGATTAGGATACGGTCAAATTGAATCACAACAATTTCAATTAGGTTAACTATGCTCAATATTTAAGCAAAGACTTTTTAATTTGAGCTTTCCAGACACCCAAATTCAACTCGAAAACACCAGAATTAGATCACAAAGAGGTTCCAAAAACAACCTAATGTTTCCGGGGATCATCGGAGAAAGAATAGGAGGAGGAAACATTTGGTTGTGCTAGTGTTAGACTTGCATACCTTGGCTGCCTGAATTTCAAGATCATCAACCTCAATAGCAGCTGAAAGGGGCTTTAACATGCAGATGAAGAACAAATCTGATTTCTCAAAGGCCATGTTCTGAACATGCCTGGAATCACATGCATAGGTATGAATTGGTTCAAACGATTAAACCATACGAGTAAAAATTTACGTATCAATGAAAAATTTCATATATCAATCTGCTGCAATAAGGGTGGGAGTTACGAGTTCAAATCACAAAAACAACATATTGGTAATGAAGGGATAAATTAACGTACATCTAGCCATCTCTAGACCTTTGCTATCCTTCCTAAATTCATATGGATCTCTGAAAAACTTGCTTTCATTTTTATGTGGTTTCCACATCTGAACATTATGTTCAGGGCCAGGCAAACCAAATCCACTGGTTTTCACCAGTTGAGATACAGAATAGTTTTACGTAGAAATGATATTGTTCCAGAATTTTGAACGGGAGCCTTGGCACAATAATTGAGTTGTTGCTTTATGACCTGGTGGTTGTGAGTTTGAATAGTGGGAATAGCCTCTTACATAAAATGAAAGGTAAAATTGAATACAATAAATTGGGAATGTTCTGAACTTCCTTGTACCCCATGCATAACGGAAGTTTTATACACCATGCTGTCCTTTCACTGTTCTTGAATCCGGATCACAGATTCACCGATCAAAGAAGTCAATCTTGCATGGATTTAATAACTTAATGGCCAACCAATACATATTTGTATAAAAGAAATAGTTCTAAGGGCATGACCATTTACCTGAAGGCTATAACTTCCACAAATTCCGTGTCAATCTGCAATATTAATTGAGATGCGATTAGCATTTACTCTAGCATTGTTACTTGTTGCAATCATCTCTCTCTAAGGTCCCATTTGAGATCTGAATCGAGAAATATGCTAAAATTTAGTTGTATGTTGGTTGTATTTCCCTCCCAAATCTTCTTTTCCCCCAAATTTCATATGTATATAGGGAGAATTAGAGCAGCTATTGAGGTAAAACATGAATATCTCACCCCTGTTTCTTCCTTGACTTCTCTTACAGCTCCGGTGAAGATCTCCTCCGACTGATCAAAAGCAAATTGCAGAATCAGTGTTTGTTTATGAAAAATGACTCTTTGTCCTAAAGTGTACAATCAAGTTTCAAACCCGGTAAAAATAGTGAAAGCAGCACAAATTAAATATTCAATACACGTAAAAAATATTTATTTCTAAATACTATTGATTAGGACAAGCATGCAAAATATAAACGAGCATAAACAATAATAAAAAGACACGAATTTTTGGTGACGAAGAAAAAACTCGATACCCACGGTAATTGAGAAAAACCCTCCGGGTTTCAACAGCCAGGGAATCAATGCACTATAAATTTCAACTTACAGACCGGATGATAACGACGCGCTAACCTAGTCGACTTACTCCCGTCTCGTGATCCCTACCAAGGAACTCCTTAGATTTGCCCGCGGCAACGGAACCGGACACCTTCCG
>JAOVVI020004657.1:0-17380 GCA_028571085.2 Nepenthes alata
GACGAGGATGCCATCGATTCAAACAAGTTATAATACTCAACACGAACCAATATCTCTGATACCACTTGTTAGAAATATAAACTTGTTTAAACCGTGAGAAAATATGGGGTAGATGATATCAAGCACACAATAAATAATCATGAACAATAAATGTATAATTTTTACGTGAAAAACTCCCTATGAAATGAGGGAGAAAAATCACAGGACACAGAGTCCGAAATTTCCACTAGCAGCAGGATTACACAAACTCCAAATCACAATAATTAATATCAACTAACTTTGGACAACCCGTACAAGAAGTATAGAGAATAAGAGTAGAGATAAAACCCAGTATTCTTCACAGCAGCAAGAATCTCGTACGTGTGATTACTGAAAACTAGAACTTGATTGAAAATCCAAACGGATGCTCAATTCTTCCTCTTCTTCTTCTCTCTCTTTTCTCTTTTTCTTCTCTGGAATGACGCTCAGAATTAATCCAAATTAACCTAAAAACGCAAACACACGTTTTATATAATTGGCGCGCGCTCGAGCGCCTATCGAGCGCACAGCGAGCGGGGCACATTCTGAAAAATCTGCTCGAGCGCCTATCAAGCACACAGCGAGCGGGGCACATTTTGAAAAATCCGCTCGAGCGCACAACGAGCGGGGCACATTCTGAAAAATCTGCTCGAGCTCCTAGCGGGCGCGCAGCGAGCGGCGGCCATACTGAAAAATCTGCTCGAGCGTCTAGCAAGCTCAACTTAATCTTTCTCCATGCGGTGAGGACATACACCCCCACTCGCCACATCAAGTGAGTATGGGCCCACACGGGAGTGACCCATAACCCAACACTATGATCCCCTATGAGTGCGGGAAGCAAAAGTTCTAATAGACAGGCATCAAAGATATTGTGTGGTGGGGTTATTAATCGTGTTCAATGATTCTTCTGCCAACTTGAGAGATCAGATAATGCAATTGGCCCCCTTTTACCTGTAAACAAGGTATTCTCCTTCATTTAACAGCAAGAAAAAAAAACAAAATCAAATGGATAACCGTATTCCAGAATCTTTTGCTTTCTTTAGCAAAACATTGCAAGGTATCTAAAGAGTTACTATTAAATCCGCCATGAATAGCAGAACAAACAGACCCTACTACACCTATTGTAAGATTCTGGGACAACCTGTTGACATGTGCTTCACAACAGAAAATACACAAACACCTGTATGTGCTCACCGTAATATGAAGGGAAACATGGTTGAGAAATGTTACAAGCTCCACGGATATCCATCTAGGCAAAAAATAATATGAAGGATCTGATGTGTATGTTGGCTTTTACTTACCAAAAAAAAAGGTGTATGTTGGCTTTGCTGCTGATGGAAAGGGAGACAACTCTGGAGACAAAGTGACACTTGCCCAATCAAAGTACAAGCAGTTTTCATTCCTCTCAATCCAAGGAGTCTTTTCGGTTCCTTATTCAGCAAATAATGCACTAGTGGCTCTTGACCCAGCTGCAGGTTCGTCATTGTAACTGTCTGATAGCCCATATCAATGGATTGCTGATACGGGAGCAACGAATATGATCTATTACACTTCCTTTTTTACTGACAAAGCCACTTTATTTTCCGACATGGTCGAGCTACCATATGGAAAAGGAGCTCTAGTGACTCATGTAAGTACAGTTTGAATTTCTAATTTGTTAGTACTGAAAGATATACTTTATGTGTTATCATTCAATTATAACTTGCTATTGGCCAGGAAACTCACTAAATCATTCACTTGTCTTGTTACTTTTCCTTTCTGATTTCTGTTATATTTAGGACCTAGCATCCTGGACAACAATTGGGATAACTACGGTGAAGCATGGGTTGTATCATTTTTGAGGGAGCTGGTTTTTATCACTTTCTGGAAAGTTGTCCAAAGTTCCAACAGGGATGATCTGGTTGTTGCATCTATTACACGCCCCTTGTCTTCAGCTCAGCCCTGGCATAGTCCATTGGGACATATGTCCAAACATAGATTGAAATTTATTGTTGACTCCATTGTACAAATTTATGCCATCAATGATAATGGCACAACATGTTCGGTTTGCCATTTAGCAAAGCAAAATTGGCTTTCCTTTCGTATTAGTCAGCGTAAGATTTTTGCAAATTTTTCAGTTTGTATGTTATAATATTTGGGAACCCTTTTCCATTAATACTCATGGTCAATCTAAATATTCTTGAATGTTATCAATGATTTTTCTATAAGTATCTAGATATACCTTTTCAAAACAAAATCAGAAGCCACAATTGGAATCAAATCTTTTTATAGTCTTTTTGAGACTTAATTTGGCAATGAGGTGAAATCCATTCAAAGTGATAATGGATTTGAATTCCAAATGACCTAGTTCTTCTTCAATAAAGGGATAATCTATCAAAAACGTTGTATTGAATATCCAAAACAAAATGGGGTAGTAAAAAGAAAACACACACCTGATGTGTGTGGCTCGTGCATTAAGATTTCAGTTTAATATACCCATGGATTATTGGCATTTGTATTTCTTGCAGCAGTATACTAGATTAATGAAAACCCCGCTTCTTTACCAAACAACACCACCCTATGAACTCCTCTTTAGAGTTAAACCTGCATATAATCATTTGAAGATCTTCGGTGTCTCTGCTTTGCTACAACTATCTCGCAAGGCCACAACAAATTTAATCTACTGGGGAGGAAATATGTCTCATCGACAACCCATTTGGAGTCAAAAGATACAGATTACTTGATTTGGGCACTCGCACTATGTTTCCATCTCTCAATGTAGTGTTTTATCAATCTATCCTTCCTTTCAAAGATGATTCAAAGACTATGTATCCAAGCTGTCTTACTTGTCTTATCAAAGGTTGGCTCCTTCTCATCATGCCTTCTCCACTTTCCACTCCTTTTCATAATGAATCAATCTATTACAATCAAGCCATCGAGAACCCCAGATAGTGTCGGGCTATAGAGGCAGAGGTGAGTGACTTGGAATCTAACAAGACGTTAGTGCTAATTAATTTGTCAATGGATAAGCATGACATTGATTGCAGATATATCCTCAAAATAAAATACAACTCGGATGGTAGTATTGAAGGATATAAAGCACAATTGGTGGCCAAATGCTATAGACATAATGCCGAAATTGATTATCATGGAAATTTTTTTCCTGTTGCCAAACACATCATGGTTAGATATTTCTTGTCTATTGCTGTGGCAAAGAGGGGTTTTTTGCATCAGTTCTATGTAAATAATGCTTCCTCCATGGAGATTTAGATAAACAAATTTATATTCACAAGCCTCCTGTATATAATAAAGGATGCCCTGGTCAAGTATGCAAATTGCTCAAAATTTTATATGGCTAAGACAAGCCTTGAGATAATAGTACTCAAAAATTTCCACTTGCTTTATCAATTTTGGCTTCAAACAGTCACAGGCAGATTATACTCTTTTTACCTTGAAAACGTATGAGTCTTTTATTGCTCTACCAGTCTATATAGCGGTAGCAAGTGATTCCATGGATGATTCTATCAATGAACTCGAGGAATTCCTTCACTTTTGTTCAAGTTCAAAGATCTTGGTATGGTTTGTTATTTCTTTAGAACTGATGTCGAAATCATCAAAAGGAATTTTTATCAACCAGCGCAAATTTGCACAAAATCTCCTTGCATATACAAGAACCCTCGTTTTAGACCCCTCTGAAATTCTGACGGATCTACTTACCAAAGAAAAAAAGAAATTCTGACGGATCAGAATCTAAAATTTAGCAAGAATTCGAACACTCTCCTCGCTGATGCAACTACTTTTCCAAAGCTAACTGGACAACTATATATTTCTCTTATACGGCCAGATATTAGTTACATTTTGCAAGTGTTCAGCCAGTTTTTGGATAAGCTGCCCAAATTTCATCTCACAGCTGCTCCCAGGATCCTATTCTACATAAAGCGTTCTCCTGTATAGGGTATTATGCTTGTGGCATTTTCCACATTAAGATTAAAGTCATACTATGATTTCGATTGGGGTACTCGTTCTGATGACAATCGATCAGTCACTGGTTACCCTATTTTTCATGGTGTACTCCTAATTTGTTGGCATTTGAAGAAACAATCGTCTCCAAATCCTCAGCCGAATCCTAGTATAAAGCCATGGCAGCTACCTGCATGGAAATTACTTAACTAATATGTATTCTTGCTAATTTCAACATCCCTCATCCACAAAGTTTCATATACTGTGGTAACCAAGCTCCTCTTCGATTTGCAGCAGATCGTATTTTTCATGAAAAAATGAACCATACGAAGATTGATTGTCATCTAATACGTGATAAAATACAATAAAGGATTATACCCTCATCACATATTTGAACTTCACTTAGATGGGCAGCTTCTTCACACAAGCCTTCCCTACTCATACCCTTTCGGTTCTCTTTAAGATGGGAGTAGAAAATATCTACTTTCCACGTTGTTGGGGGATTACAGAATGAGAAGAAAGAGGATCGCTATAGGAGTACCCCCAAGTTGCACCGTTATGATATGATGATTGCGCCATTGTGGTACCCATCGGCGCAGCTCGCTCGATCATGCCTCAGTATCGTGAAATATTGGACCACTAATTTTATATTTTGTTATTTACTCTCAGAATTGTTTTTTTTCTTTGCCAGGTTGGGTATTGTAGATTGTTGCCATCCGTATAGAGTACTATCCTTTGTTGCACAATTGCGGCTAATAGTACAGATGTATGTGTTCTCCTGTGAAAAGGGTAAAAGCTGAATTGAAGGCATTTTCAAAGATATCACCTTCTCTTCCTTCCTCCGCTGTCTCCATAATCATTTCTGCATGTTTTTCTCTTGTTACATTCTGTAGACTTATGTTAGTGGAAATGGAATTATGAACTCAAGGCACACCCAACAAACAGAAAATTTTCTAAATATGTTTTATGCTATTATTTTATTTTATTTTGTCTTGTTTTTTGGGAAGAGGTAATGCCATTCTAAGACTTTCTTTGGGGAGAAGTTTGTCGGCATGCTTTGTCGTATAAAATTACCTCTTAAGATGGGTGCATTTTTAAATCTGATATATGAATAGCCATCATTTGATGACCATATATTTGACTCCTAACACTACCATTCATTCAAATGTATATTTTTAACACAACGTACTGAATGATTTGTACTCACTTTCTTTTGTTCCCGATAATTAATTGGTAATATGGCATGCTTCATTCTAAAAGGGCATACGAACGTTACAGCATAGTAGAATATAAAATCAGTTAGGCGTTCACCTTACAGCGTATGAGCTTTTTGGAGTGGGTTTGGGGATGACAAGCGAAATAACCTTTGTTTATTTGGAATAAAGGGATCGTGGTAGGTAGTCTGGTATGAGATTTATGTGCCCTTTTCTGGTCTTAAACCTCAAAGGCTCCGTTGACTTTCAAGGATTTCACGGCCCCATTTCTTAGAGTAATTCTGAAAGAGCAAGAATCTGATGTTTAAACATGGTCGTGAGAGTTCTACTCTGCTTTTGTTAGCGACAATCATGTCAGTCACTAGCATACCTTTCAGCAAAAATCCTTGCTCGTTGCCTAATTCCTCTTGGAGGGGAGGTTTCTTTGCTGCTTCCTTTCAATTTTTATTTTTTTATAATTCTAATGTCTATTCGAGAGGGATACGGGATTAGCTAATCTTCAGCATGAAGTCTCCCCCATTATTTAATGTGCCCTAATGTATCTTTTGAATTTGCTCAATGGGCAAGTTTCATCTGGAAAGTACCACGCTACTGTATCATATGGGCCGTCACTACAAGGTCACAAGTGACACTCCATCCTTGGGCTGTATGCACGAAACATCAACCTTTTGCCGAAGTTGGAAGGGCATGCAAATTCATAGTCGAGCTAATACTGGGCTACCACCACAAGGAACAAAAATGTTTCTTGCTACTGTCTACCCCCTTTAAACAATTAGGACAATTATTACCTCTAGAGTACGCTAAAGATTAAATGTCTCAGGTTTCAGCTATAATGTGACTTTATAAATGCAATCAAAATTGGTTGCTACACATAATATTGCACATCAAAATGAAGTAACAAGACCAACACCGAGCTCCTCTGCGAGTTCATCCCAAAGGGGCAGTAGTGTCAACACAACGAGCAGAATAACAGCTAGAACGCCACCTTTCCTCCAGGTTCCCACATCTGTCACATCATTTAAGCATGGTTTTTCTGGAGCTCTCTGAACATATTTTCATTCCCGCATCAGCTAGAGGAACTAATTATTTACTATCCAAACAGAGAAGTGAGGAAGAGGACGGAAAACTCTGGTGATTTAGAAACAGAGAATTGAAAGTTTAAAGGAATACTAAGTACCTGACAAATCAGCACATACAATCCCCAAGGAAGTGATAAAGGTCCGCCTAACTGCATTGAGAACAACCACCAGAAAAGAGCATTGTCAGAAAAAGAACACCAATTTAAACCTGAACTATTGCTTATCATTGTCAAATTTTAATAAGGACAGCTGACTTCTTCAAAAGGAACCCTAGTCTTCTAGTTGCAGTTGCACTCATCAGCAATACCAGAATCATTTAACAATCCAAAATAAGGCCAATCATCAAGCATGCATTAATGGTCGTAAATATTTGAGCATGTTAGTGGATAATAGAGAGGTATTAAGTCACATTATTAACTGTCTCACTGAGGCAATTCATGCCCCAATAACGTAATTATGTCACTCCTGCTCTTAACCAAAAGTTGGGACAAACTTGGCAAAGAAAACTGAGTGTTTGGGTCACATTGGCTTTTTATGGTATTTCACAAATAAATACCTATACTTATTCCCCATTGTCACATTGCCACCATTTTTTTCACTTTTTCAATTAAACTTTAACCATAGATTAAATGTCACACCAAACAATTTACCATGAAAACATCAAATAACAAAAATTGCCTAACACGGTGCATTCAACTTCGTAATGACTTTTGTGAAATGTTTTTTAAATAGAAAAACGGCAATCCATACTAAACCCAAACCACACAAAACCATCTTCCACTAAGTGGATCAGATAAACATTCTTTACCTTCATTCAACTTTGTCGTAGGCCATTTCCTGTAGTAATTCCCATATGCTTTGATTTATCCTACAAGCAGCCCTTCAGACTGCCACTACCTTTTTCATAATGAACCTCTCCCACCCTCTTGCACCTCCTTACTGGTGCACTAGATAGACCAAGCCACCTCAAGTACGTTTCTTGCATTGTGTCTTCTATTGGTGTCATGGAGAAGTGATCAAAACCAGGCTAAGTAACTCGCCAATCCCTTCCAAACTGTATGTGGTCTTTATAGACAATCACCGACATAATTTTTAGGCCCCAAATTTCAAATTGTTTTGGTTAATATAATTTGTTTATGTTTTACATAGATGTAGCTTTTTAAAAAATTCATTATATATATAAATGATAAGTTTTTAGGCTTCTAATTTTTTTATGTTTCCATGTGATTTGGAATGTAATTTCTTATGCTTTTAGGAATATTGTTATATAAATGAAAAACTTAAAAAAATATAAAAACAGAAAAATGACCACTTGACTAGTTTTGATGATGATGGACATGAAGAGCAGGTTTGGCCTGAGTAACTACGAACATTTTCAGCCTAGCCCAATCATGGTATAATCCAATTTTTAGTAGCTCTAGCGCCATCACAAAGTTTCTCCTGTAACATCTTTCCTTATATTGCTACATATCCATCTTTACATATCTATTTCCATCCAAACCTTCTTCTGACTTGATCATACTCAACAATACAGTACCATTTCATACAGCATATGGCCTAATGGACACCTTTAAATTTGAGCAGTATTCTCTAATCACAAAATACTTAGAAGCCTTGAAACAATTCATACTTAATCGATCCCCCATTGATTCAGCAAGTATTATGCTCATCAAACACCCAAGGACAATTGATCAAGATATTTAAAGCAGTCCCTCTTTGTTAGGTTTTCTATCCTTCCATTCCTTCCTATAATCCATCACTCTACTAGTAATGAACTTGCATTTCATGTATTCAATCTTTCTCCCACAAAATGTGAAGCCTTTAGCTTCTAAATTCTCCTTACTAAACTTCTAAATCAGTGGAATATTCTTCCTGTGTCTCATCCACCAATAGAACACACTAAAGCACATCATTTTGGATGTGCCTAGTCAGTTCATCCACAGATAAGCAAAACAAACACAAGCTCAAAGCTAAATAATCATATAATCAAAAGAGCATTAGCTTAGCTTTCCCTGTGTATATGGTCAAACGAGTGAATGTTAACATGGATGTATCAATTAAAATTTGAAAATCAATGATAAATATTAAGTTTGTGGAAAAAAATGAAAAACAAAAAAGGAAATCTTTGAACTCCACAGCCTTCCATTCACAGTGCTTACTAGAACCCCATTCTTGTCCAGCAAAGGAGACCATGATGTAAATACAAACCCTCACCACCACCCAAAAAAAACAAACATTTTCCTTGCCTTCTGCCTTTCCCCCCACCCCTTTTTCATGGCCTTCATTTGCCATTCACCATCTATCCCTAGAGTACAATGACTATTTATCAATAGGTGGTTGAAGACTGTTATTTAAAATAACTAGCAAATAGCAATGCCGTGGAACATGGGTATGGTCACTGCACATCAAATTTCCAATTTTTTCTTTGGTCAGTGAGCTTACGTTCCAAAAACTGAGTCGAATTTTCTGCAATTTTAAATAGTAGAAAGTGCGGAAACCCTTTTAGAGAATAGTTCTACCCAGTCATCAGAACAAAACCATGCAGCAATAGTATCATAAGCTTTTCACTTTATTCCAAATTGAAAAACATAGACAATAGCAGGAAGATGGTCATATTTCAGGATAGCGGGTTGCTTCATCGGAGTGGTTAAGCCAAGTGTCCACTAAGTACATGGAGGGTTTTAGTAACTTACAGGGAAAAAGGAAAATTTTGAGGACTAAAATATTATAACAGAAAAGAAAAAGAAACCGAGTAAGGAGCCTATATAATAACTAAGACTAGTGTATTACAGATGGCTACAGTTTCCAGATGTAAATCCTGCGAGCCCAGGTGGGGGTGGCACTGCGGTGGCAGTGGAGGAAAGAGATGAGAGGAAGAAGAAAGAAAATGGGTGAGAGAAGCGAGTGAAAATTGGGCCAGGATTGAAAAGCAAGTAACCTTGGCATCAAGAAGAGGTGGTCCACTGACTAGACAACCAATTAAGGGAAGTTTGGCCATTGAAGTGAAAGATAGATGATGATGGAATCCAACCTTTTTCCGCTGCCAGCATTAGCAAGTTATAATAATATCATTGAAAAGGTGAGAAAACATTGCATTAGCACAAGAAATGGCCAATATACATGCATGTGTATGCGCATGCGCAAGAGCTTAAATTTAAAGCCCCTTTTCACTTTTTACAAAAAGTAACAATAACACCAAAGTCTTACGTCCCATTGAGAGGACTTGGCTATATAAAACTGTTTTCATCATTCCGCTCAACTTAGTACAATATTTTTCAAGAGTACAAGCAATTTTAAACTGTTTTTTATTACATTACTCCTAAATTGTCAAGGTCTTTCTCTTCCTTTTCTCTTCCAACCAAAACTAACTTACATTTCCTCACAAATATATCCTTTTGCCTAAAATATAAATGCTCTTAAGCATTCTTTCCTCATATTATTTTCTATAAATGCAACTTCTAAACGTTTACAATGTCATCATTCCTAATCATATCATTTAGAGTGAGTTCACTATTCTTAACATTCCCATCTCTATAGCGTTTAAATTTTATATGTTGTTGTCTGATGCAAATTTCTTTATCTACTATATGTTTGCATATGTTTTCTGTTTATACATTTGATAAGACCCCGGTTAACTTTCATGGTGAATGTTTCTAGCAAAAAGATATCACGGAGCATAGCAGGCATATTGGATAGTAAATGAATTGATGAGGCCAATCTTACATGTCATAACCATTATCTTTGTTATGGTTATCTTAAGTTTCCTTATCATTCTTTTCTTTATATGTTTATTACTTTGCAACCTTGTAAATGTCATACCATGAATTCATAAAGCTTTTTTTAAACTGAAGCTCTCATTTAACCATTTCTGATGCTAATAGTCATAATTAAAGCATTAATCTCGTCAATGTAACAAAACTAACCAATTAGAGAACCACCATCAGGATCTCTTCATCATACTAATTGTCATGTGGATTAATTTCCTGAATACTTAAATCAATATCCAGGTTCTTAAGTATTTAAGAAAATAATCAATAAACATCGTATATGCAAACAATCTATTTTCATTGTTGAGGAATATTGAACAAAAGCTAAAAAGCAAGGAAATACCACTCCTAACCCAAGCAAAGTGTAAGTTGTCAAACCGGAAGCAATGAGTGCATTTTTCCCAAAAGCACCCTGCCAAAAGAATTAATAAAATTTTATTATCGTATAAGCTGATACCATATTCACGTGGCAGACATTCTTAGAGTTAGCACATAAAGTGTTCCAGCAACTCAAATCCAAATAAACAACAATGGGAGGATGAAGTACATCTCTGATGCATTGAATGATAATATTCCAGCATAGAGTATGTATGAATAGCAGTTAGGGCACACAGTATGATTAACAAATCATCAATAGAAGCTACATGTTAAGCCAATATTAATGACACTCCTAGGAGCTCAACAGGCACAATTTGTTTGGGCAAATAAACAAGACTCAAAATCACCTTGCAATTCTAAGATGGAGGATAATTTTAGTTATCAAATGCTATGGTTTTTAAGGAGGCTATGATAGCAACTGTTGGATGCCCTTATCCACGGAATCTGATGAGAAGCATCCGGATAGAAAGTAGACTAAGGTTATGTTTGCCAGTTTAAGTTGCACAATTGAAAGATAAACAAAGAGAAAAGAGTGAGCGAGTGAAATAGTGTTTCACTTGCTTTGTTTGGATGTCCCGTTGTAAAATGAGGGAAACTCAAAATCTTCCTTTTTTAGCTATGTTAGTGGAATAAAAAGAAAATTCAATTGTTGATGTTAGCTATATCATTATGATCTTATGAAATGTTGGTCACCATATCCTTCAACTAGTCAACATCCCAACACTGGAAACGAGACCAAGGATCTATTTTGTACTCAAGGTAATTCTGATTATTTGTTTCATCTGTATCCTCAAAATTAACTAATCACCACAGAAGACCTATACTTATCCACTGAATAGTATAATCAGACTTTTTCATTGCAGTCAGGCAACTTCTTTTTTGTAATCAAGAAGCTGCAAAAAGAAAAGGAAAAAAAAATCATAACCTTCAAACTGCCCACAGTTGAAAGAATTCACCGATTGAATCTGTGAGGCCAACACCTAGAAGTACCAATCAAGAAATGACCTTGCACAAGTCCACACTCTAGGATGGAAATGTTACAACCACAAGCTGAAAAAGATCCACAAGTTCCAACAGTCAACTTTGAAAAGGTATATCATCGAATCTATTGAGCAAAGTCCTTGCTTACTTTGCTGATGAGGACTTGCAGCCGCTGAGAGAGAAAAATAAGCTGCAGAAGAATTGCTAGCTGCATGGTTTCTAACATGTCCTTCAATAAGGGCAAGTAATTATGCATCTCCATCATTTAACAACCTTCATTTCCCCCTGTTACTATCCAATTTGGAGTTTTGTGGACCCATAGTGTAAGATGAAAATTTAATTTGCCTTGCCTTCCTCTTTTTTCCCTTCTTTCCACTCTCACATTTCACACACAAACAAGTGAAATACAACCTACTTCCTTTCAGTTCGCCATATTAACCTCCACGTCATTCCAGACAACAAATTGTGAAGGCTAAATTATTATGATATCATATGCACTGACTTAGCTTGGTAGTTTAGGGGCTCCATGACATTAAAGTGAGCATTTTTTTTGTTCAACATGATTGCTGAATGAAATTTTGAATATCTTCTTTTCTGTAAAAGAGAAATTAAAAGATCTGATAGAAAATTCACAATGCATATTTGGACTATACTTTTCCCTCCTCAGAGGAAAAGAATCTCATGCACTCTAGAATAAGACATCCGACCTAACTCACGAGTTGAGAGCCTTTTATTGATTTCAGTATTCAATCTTATCCAACTTTTGGCAACCCTGAATTTCAGCAATTCAATTTGAAATTATGTGGTTCAGAAAGCTTATCTCATCTTTTTTTCACAATTGGCCAGTCCCAAATCCACAATTCCTAACAGATGGTGAGTCATGGCTGCCATTTTGTTCTCCCTTCTATTATTAAATCGTCTCGTTAGTTTAGTAGCTTCTTATGGTGTTGTTGATTTTCTGGGGCAAAGGTAAATAGTTTAAATTGGTCAAGGATTTATCTCAAGGAAACCAAAATTCATTCTAATGTTGTAGGAACATACGACTTATAGAAGAGGACATCACATGCACCACCACCATTACAAGATGGCCATCACGCTGCGACAACCTTTATATTTGCTGACAATACAGCTGCAAACCCACTTATCTTAAAGTCACTTAAACAAAATGGATAATCTCCTACATCATATTACTCAGATTACAGGGAACCATTCAGAATACTATGGCTCCTTTGTTGACCAACCAACCAACAGCGAATGACTTCCCTAAGGTTGCATCTGGCACAGTGAATTGTGTTTTTAATTGTGGATTGAAAATGAAAATTGGGAAGCCAATTTGAAAAAGGTTGTCTGATATACAATTTAAAAATGGTATTTAACTCTATTTTCATTTCTATGAAACTGGAACATAGCTACAAAAGATTTTCACTGATTCCAGGGGAAACTATCACAAATAATTTGGGTGGGCAGAATAATATTTGATTACAACTCCAAATCAAGCATTTGGCATTGAATTTGCCTTTTCTCAGCAAAACCATTTGGTGGACAGAATGACTTTTGGAATTTACAATAATCACAAACACTCCAAAACAAACATTTGTAGTAATAAAACTTATGTTGCAAGATTCTGTTACAGTAAAGAATTTTTATAATCTCTTTGTTCTAGTAGTTTTGCACAGTTCTAGGTCATATCTCTGAAGATATTTTGATCACTGGATCAACTTACAGGGTGGGTTTGATATATATATTAGCCAATCATCTTAACTCCGACAGCATTGCCCAATTGGGCTTCACATTTTCATCCATTAAAGTTACAATTCGATGAATTCATGTTGATTACTGTATCTGTTTGACAAGTTAATTCGTGCACAAGTGGATGGACATGAAACTCCATATTTACTTCAGTGGCTGGCAAAAGTGAACCAATTTGCTAGTGTGGCATGGTGTCACGGTTTAAATTTTTATAGTATCAAACCATGCGGCGCGTCTAATTCCCACAAGAACAAACGCTAGCCAAGTTAAACTACAAACACTCTAAAGTGCTCGGGGTTGGTCCAGGGACGTAACGCGGAAACTTACGTCAATGTCGAGTTTGCAGAACACAAGGAATTCGCTAGTAAAAGTACGAAAATACAAACAAGCAATCAATAATAATAACACAACAATCGGATATTAAAGAAAATTTCAATAATTCATTCTCCCATATAGAAGTATTTGGACCTTTTGGCCTTTGGCATTAGTATACATTGAAATACCCCAACTTTCACAATAAGATTTCTAATTTTTTTATAATTCTAAAATTCAAACTAAATTTACCTAAATTCACAGAAAAATACAGGGATGCGAGAAAAATTATGTACAAATTTACACGGCTCGATTTGGATTCTATTATCCTCCCCTACTAAGCTGTCGACATCCCCATTGCCTTAATCTTTAGGGTGGCTTTGGCTTCTTACTTCTTCAGTTTTATGTCTTCAATGGGTTCCCAACTTGTTTATTCTGTTGATCTCTCTTTCCACTTCACGACCACTTCTTTCCTCTTCTTCCTTGTCGATGTTGTCACCTGCAGTTCAGCAATGATCTCTTCCAACTTCTGGTGCTAGTGGTGGCTTCATCCGAATATTGGAGTGCTTTGATTGGTTGTGTGAAGGGTCTTCTATATCAGGATAACATGGCTTCAAACACATGGAAGAAAGGGTAGACCTTCATCCATTCTGGAAGATCTATCTTGTATGATACCTTCCCCACACGAGCAATGATCTAGACAAGCTCTTCATATTTTCGTAGGAGGCACCTGTCTCTTCCTCTGATAAATTGCATTTGCTCCGGGAGAAGCTTTACCAACACAAAATCTCCTACCTTGAATTGTACAGGTCACCTTTTTTGATCTACCCATTTTTTCATTCGACGAGACAATTTCTCCAAGTAGGCTTTGGCAATCTCCGTGTTCTACTTCCACTCCCAGGCAAAGTTGTAAGCACTAGGACACTTTCCTTTGCATGGCTCAACCATGGTGTGGAAAAAGCGGTTATTAACCTATTACAATCTCAAAATAACGCTTGAAAAAGAGCACTTTTGAGTGTTAAAGCAAAATTGAGTAACATCAAGGATCTTCACCCAATCCTTCCAACTGACACTCACAAAATTTCGCAAGTATTCTTCAAGTTAGCCATTGAATCTCTCCGTTTGAGGATGATAGCTCGATGAATTATTCAATTCTGATTCGATCAGTCTGAAGATTTATGTCCAAAAGGCTCTAATGAAGCGTCTATCTTGGTCACTCACAATATTGGGGCACTCCCTAATATTTGACAATATGTTTGAAAAATAAAGACGCTGCCTCCTTTCCTGAATAATTTTTGGTTGTCAAAACAAAAGTAGCGTGCTTTGAGAAGCAGTCCATTGTCACCAAGATGTATGAGTACTCATCGACCCTGGACAGGCCCATGATCAAGTCTAAAGAAATACTTTACCAAGGTCTATTAGATATAGTAAGGGGTTCCAACAACCCCGCCATTGTCTACCGCTCAACCTTATCTTGTTGACAAATGAGACATGTCTTTGTGTAGCTCATCACGTCCTCCTTCATTTTAAAACAATAATAGCCCTTCTACAACAAACTTAGGGTACATTGCCACCCTAGGTGGCCAGCCTATAGAGTATCATAACATTCTCTGAGAAACACCCTCAGTCCGCCAACCTTGGGTATGAAAATCCGGTATCCCTTCGTGAGGATCAATCCATCATCTATCCAGAATCTTCGAGTCTTGCCCTCCCGAATAAGTCGAAATAGTGCCACGGCCATTGGATATTTTTCAAGATTTGACTTTACCTGTTCTCTGATGGTCATGCCAATCTCGCTTGTCAATAGGTGGGCTACTCGAAATAAGGCAGCGATGTCCGATCTTCTACTAAGGGTATCTGCAGCCTGGTTGCAGCGTCTAGATTTATGCTCCAACACCAAGTCAAATTCTACTAAGAATCCCTACCACTGAGCCTACTTGGATGTCAATTTTGGCCAAATAAGGATATGACTAGCGGCAGTGTTGTCAGTCTTTACCACAACTTTAGAGCTGAGCAAATAATGTCTCCATATCCTCAAACAATAAACAATTGCTAGCAACTCCTTCTCTTAGGCTACATAACATCGTTCAGCCTCATTTAATTTTTGGCTTTCGTAGGCTACCGAATGGCCTTCCTGCAACAAGACCCCACCAAGAGCAAAGTCTGACGCATCCGTCTGCACCTCAAAATGCTTGGTCACATCTGGAATGGCTAGCACCATCTCCTTCATTATCGCGCCCTTGAGCTCCTTAAAAGCTTGCTAGCATGCCTTCATCCACTCCCACTTCATGTCCTTCTTGAATAAATCCGCTAAAAGTGCTACTTTCCTCTAATACCCTTCTATGAATCGTCAGTAATAGTTCGTAAGGTAAAGGAATAAGCATAACTCGCTTACACTCGATGGGACTTGCCAATCTAAGATAGCTTGCACCTTCTTTGGATCCATCCTAATCTGACGTCACCTCAAGATGTGTACGAGGAAGTTGATCTTTTCTTGAGTGAATGAGCACTTCTCATGCTTCATAAATAGGTAATTTTCCTTCAACTTCTGGAACACTAACCTTAGATGCTTCATAAGATCCTCTAAGCTTGAGCTATATATCACAATGTCATCCAAATAGGCTACCACAAATTTATCCAAGTACTCGTAAAACACCTAGTTCATCAACGTGTAAAAGGTGGCTGGGGTATTGGTTAATTCGAAGGGCACTATGAGCCATTTGAAAGCTCTATATCTGGTTACATACATGATTTTTGGCTCGTCCCCCTCCAAGATTATGACTTGGCTATAACTTGACCTCAAGTCGAGCTTTACAAAATATTTTGCATTACTCAACTGATCAAATAAGTCAGTGATCAAAGAAATTGGATGGTGGTTCTTTCCGTCACCTTATTCAAGGCCATATAGTCAATGCAAATACACAAACTCCCATCTTGCTTCTTCTGAAACAAAAGAGAGGCCCCATAAAGTGCTTTCAAGGGGTGAATGAACCCTAAGCTAATTCATCCATCCAGTTGTTTTCGTAACTTTGCTAGCTTTAGAGGTGCCATCAAGTATGCTCCTCGCGCAGGTGGCCTTTCCCCTGGCATAAGTTCGATCTAATGATCCACCGCTCTCTGGGGTAGAAGCAATTTGGGCAACTCTGTTGGCATCACCTCTTCAAATTCCTCTAGAATTCGGCTGACTTCTAGCAGTAGAGGTCCAACCATGAAGTCTTTACCCATTGACAATGCCGCAAGGGAGGAAGGTAGGCTTGCCTTTCTTCAGACCCTTCTTGAGTTGAAGTGCAGACAATACCTTTTCCTTACCCTTCCTCTCGAGTTCTTTCAACATTTTGGAGGCGTTCACTAGACAAGAACATTCGCCCATGAGAAGCACCGAGTTTGAGGCATTGGCACTCCCTTAGTCGCTTTAAGGAAGTCTATCCCCAAGATCAAGTCAAAGCCATCAATTGGTGCTGCTGTGAATTTCAGCTTCCCACTCCATTCTCCAAGACGTACCGGCACTGACTTGGCAACACTAAGGGTGGGCTTTGCCTTTGAGTTCCCGGCCTTCATGCTGCTGACTTCTTTTCCCAACCGTAACTCCAATCGGTCTGCTTCGACTCCGGTCACGAAATTATGAGTAGCGCCCGTGTCTACCATGGCGCGAGCACTCCTTCGATTCACTTGCAATTCCACATACATCTGATCTGTGGATTTGGTGGATGCTTGGGCGTGCTTCTCCATGGCATATAAGAGGTGGGGTGCAATCATGTGAGCTTGGTCCCATCATTTTCATTGTCTCCTGACTCCGACGAATCACCTCTCCTTTTTAGCACACTCAGAGCTCCTTTGTGTGGGCATTGTGCCACCTTATGTGGCCTATAATACAAGAAGCACCCACCAAAAGATGCCTTATTGCTAGTTGATGTATTGATACTTCCCTTGGAGCTCTAGGAGT
>JAOVVI020004658.1:0-12429 GCA_028571085.2 Nepenthes alata
TATAATTACCAAAAGAAAAGATAAAATATTTTTTAATTATAATTTTTTCTCAAGTTTTAATTCTAAGACTCAAAATTCAGAAAAATTACAAAAAAAAAAAAAAAAAAAATCCTTTTAACAATATTAAAATTTTATCCTCAATTCTTATTTTTCTCAATTTTATTATTAATTTTTACGTTTATATAGTCAAATTCCATATAAACAATAATTTACTATTGACTTAATTCTTTTAATTTTTTCCTGAGTGAAATAGTTTTTTTAAAAAAAGTGTTTTGCTTATTATTTCTAATATGCCATTGTTGAGTTGACCTATGAAAATAATTTCTTTATAATATAATGATAATAATAGATCATATATTGATGGGTATTGTCACCGATGGACTAGTGCAAATTTAAATCAAGACACGAGTTTCAATAGCCTAAACGACCCACACGACCTAATTCGATCGACATGTCTGATGGCCTCATATGAACAGTTTGCTCCTGAAACGAAGACGGAACCAACGCCAACAGCCAATACAGTTTCCCTTTCTTATTTTAAAGTAACGACCTCGAACGCTGATTAAAACCACCAACTGGGATAAACCTTATCTATCCGACGGTTTCTTGAACGATTGATAAGAGAAATCAACCGTCTCCTAACTTTTATAAGATCCCTTCATTCCAACGGAAAAATGGGTCAACATTTTAGACAAATTAAAGATAACCCAAAGATACCCAAAGAGCACTATCTCTCACTCTCAAATTAAGACATTTTCATAAGAGCGCAAACTCTCCCGAACAAGAAACATATTTACGAGCACTTGAACTTGCATCATCAATTTTTCCTCTCTTTAAAGAATGATACTACTTGAGCGTCGGATGATACACCGGAAAGTAAATCCTGTCAAATTCTTTGACCATATTTTGCATTGCACAGGATTCAAATTAAGGACATACAGAGACCGGATCCTCTTCAAATCTGACAGATACAGCTTTAGCCCCCTAATCCATATTACAATCCGGATCCTCAAACGTATCATATATAAACAATAGAGTTATAAATAAACTATAAACAGATAAGATAAATAGCATTACTATCTAAAATAAGAAAGTAAAACTCCCATTTTTCCTGTCAAAGATGCAAAGCCTAAATAAGAATGGTGGTGCAAATATGGACACTGATAAATCCGACTCTATTTAATTATGCTTAGGATATTACTAACACAGATAAGATTGTCTGTTTTATTTTCCTTTAGTTAAAGCAGTTGCCTAAGTTACTAAAAAAATATGAGCACAGACATTAGATGCAGTCATGACATCAACGCGTCTGTATGTTACCTTCTGTAAAAATGAGTACATGATGCGATAGAGGCACAGTAATTTAAATTTATAATTTATTTATATATATAACAATATAAGTGATCTATAATATTATGTTATACCAATTTATTACCTAAATATTTCTTAATTATTATAAAATCCTCAAAAAGATCCAACGGATACCCAAATGAATGTCACAAAAAATTATACAAGAGTCAAAATATTTTATTATGAATAGTAAGAGCTTGAGGAAATAATCAAGAGTGAGTACTCATATTTTCTGTCACTGAAGTCACCACACAAGTATCCCCACAATTGCAAGTCTATACCCCCCAAAATCTCCTCCCAATGGGACACCATCACCCCCATATACACCCACAAAAATAAAAGCCATTAATCAAACTAGTAAACCAACCTGCCTATACCTTCCCCACCATTTTTCACCCATAAATATTTCCCTAGCTTTCCCCAATTATTATTTTCAACCACCTACATTGCCATTAAAGAAAAAAACCCACCTTCCTAAATGATTCAAAAAGAGGAATTAAAGACTGTAAAATAGAGTCTGGAGGCTGGCATGAGAGTTACCTCGGCTTCGCTCGCCCATGAGATGACCGAGGTGGTCTTTCCGAGGGACGAGGTGATGAACCACCAAACATGATCGTCTGAGAGCGAGTAACCATGTCGAGCATCGACGAGGTTTGGTATGCTTGCACAAGGCTTGTGCTGTCCGTTGAATCGCCTCTTGCAGTTGCCCTCTGCGTTGAATGCGAGCTCAACCCTGACAAAACGTATGCCCTTCCGGAGGCCTCGTACACCCTCTGATTAGCCATCCTCTCTTGCATTCCCATTAACTCAGCAGCCAACGCTATGCATAAACGGTCGCCAGCTTGCGCTGAGACGGTCTCTGACAGTGCCTTACGACAGTCTTCCAGGACACACACTGCCCCCGGTAAGTTGCCACGTTCAGCTGCAGCTCTAGCTTCTGACATTGCCTCAGCTGCATTAAGCCTGTTCCTCTGCCTGTCAACTTCCACGGACACCACCGGCTGCCCAATTATCATCGGAGGTCGACAGATATTCACGACACTAGCTTTATCGTGAGTTGTCACCTCCTTTGTAATGGGGTCTCGGTACGAGCACCGAACCTCAAACAGTGGCATTTCATTAGCAAAATTGTCTGCTGTTGGAACATTAACCATAACTAGAAAATCCCTCTCCTCTTCAGCATATAGATCCCCGACGTGGATATGGCCTGTCCTTGCATCTGCTGACAAATGATTTCGGTAGCTTCCGGATTTTATCGAGCCGAATTGCAAGCCCGGGAAAACACATACGACTTCGACCTGCAGCTCTTGTACAACCACACTTAAGAGACCTCCCATGCACTGAGCAAAGGCGTCTTGGATCACGCCCTCGGCTTCTATGAAGGAAAATGTCCCTCTGGAAGTCTCAGAGATTGCGTGCATCGAGGCAGCATCATGGTCTGCGCCAAACCCAAATGTATGCACTGGAATCTGGAATCCATGGATCGAAGCCGGAATCAGAGACCCGTAGCCTTTCCGGAGTCGAGCCCGAGAAGGGCTGGTAACAGTGTATGTGTCCTGCCCATCGGATAATAAAATGATGCTGCTAACCGGGTTCTTCCACTTTCGCTCGATCATCACTCTAGCGCCCCTTTTCAGACCTTCGGCGATATTAGTTCCACCATTTGAGGTAAGGGAGTTGACAGCTTGCAGGGCTTGATGCCTTCCAGTATCAGTCATCCGACGGAGGGGGAAAAGGCGGCTAGCTGAAGAAGAAAATGCAATAACAGAGAGCCTATCACGTGGCCCGAGATTCTGTATCACGAATCCCATCGCACGTTTAAGCAACACAAGCTTTGTACCTGCCATGCTGCCACTGACATCAAGTATCGTAACGAGGTCGACCGGCGCACGAGGGTTTGGCGGTCCAGATGGCGATTTCGGGTTATTTGGCTCGGAATCGTCACTTCTATTCGTTAAAGGAGCTTGGAGATGGATAAGAACAGGGAAGTTATTGTATGATTTTGAATTCGAAATGGCAGGAACTTCTGGGTATGACTTAATCTCTAGTGTTCTAAATGAGCTCTTGTTAGGAGACTGCTGATCGGAAGTGGAAGCTGCGTTTGATTGATGCGGCTCCTGCATAAGTTCTTCGTCGTCGTCATAGAAACTTGGCTCGGGACCATGAAGAGTTGCTCGGGAATTCTGATGGGTATCTGAGCGAGGTGAATGAAGCTGACGGAAAGCGACCGCCATGGCGTCATCTACTGAGTTGACTCTTGGCTTTCGAAGAGGAGAACCGGCGGCGCGACTTTGGAAGGGGATTTCTTTCCATTTACCCCGGCACACCGGGCAAATCCGATTGCCATGACTGACATTGGAGGTGATGCAGTTGAAGTGAAACGAATGCGAACATTCCGCTGTGAAAATGGCGTGGCCTGGACCCATAGTATTCAGACATATTGCGCAGATCTTCTGGAATAGAGAAGGAAAAAACAATGGAAGAAAATGAATACTTATTGGAAAAAGCACGAAAATAGGACTACTATAAGAAAAAAAGACAAAAATTGTAAGAGTTTAATGTGTGCAACTCTATAAAAAAACTGCATAAAGCTAAGATTTATGTTTTTTTTATAAATAAAATTGATGAAGATCGCTAATTATATTTGCAGCTAAATTAGGACAAATTTACTTTCAAAGCACATAACAGAGAGTGAAAACCTTGGAATTATCAAGTAAACTGTACATGAAAAGTAGACAATTTTCATACTTCCTCAATTTTCCTGCACTGATGGACGAAAAGAACAAAAAGTCATCTCACACATTTCCATAGTTCTACAATTCACAATCTTACGCATTGTTTCGGTGTTTCACTTTTCAAAAGCATTCTTCATTAAAATTTAAACCATTCAGGTGATGGAGAATGCTGACATACAACAAAGCCAGCTAAGAAAGGTAAAAGTAAATAAATCAAGATCTAATATTTGAGAACTGTGTTGGGTTTTAGATCTTTCTTATAGGTGTCACAACAAATATATATTTATCAAAAGGATGTATGATGTTCGTGCAAAGCATACTCATGCAAATATGCCAAGTAAAAGTTGCATGATGCTCGTGCGAGAGTTGATCGAGGGTTGGTCGATGGTTAATAGATCGGTGCATAATACCCGGCCAAGGAACACATGCGCATTATTTTTCTAGAATAGTGGCGCTGGATGCACACCTGAAAAAAGCACGTGTGATTTGCCCAAAAATGTCACGTTTAATGCGTGCTTGAAAGACGCTTATGCGCCATTTATCCAAATAGGTCATGCCTAATCAGTGCTCCTGTGCTACATCTGATATAAAGTCGCGTCTGATACGATTTTAAGGTATTCGATATTTTTCTCACACAAGGAGTGCAGCATAGAGAGAGAGAAGAGAGAAGATGAAGATGTTCGATATTCAGTTGAGATCCGATTTGAGTTCCGTTCTTCGTCAAAATCGAGTACGTTATTCTAATGTTAATTTTCAGGACATATTTCTGTTTGGTTGATATTATTTCTCAATATATATATTTTTTATAGGTTGCTAGGTATGTTGATGAGGTTTGTATTCAACTGTTTTTCACTTGAATTTGCAGGAACAAGATTTCGAAATGTGTTATTTGCAACTAGCACTATTTTATAGTGGATTTATTTAAAATTTATCTCGTGATTTTTTTTATTAAGAATGTTTTCCACGTTAAAAATATTGTATATTGTTGTAATTTTTGTACTAATAAGTTTGGCAGTTGACGTTTAACGAGTTTGGGTTTGTTCCACTATGCTAGGTTATATGTATTTTTGACGAATTCCAACAAACTAGAGGTGAAAATGTATTTCAGACAGCTCCATTCCGGGCTGATAGGAACAAAGAGTATGGCATTTATAAGAGGCAATTAGGAGTCACAACATAATAATTCGTTTAGCACCATAATCTCTTGCATGTGATGTAATCTGAGTATTGATCTTATACACTTCAGAATTCTTCTACACCTTCCTTTTTATTTTTGGTCCAAGTTTTGATCAGATGGCACTCGAATTTGAACCGGGGAAAAAGGATTTGAATGAGAAGTGACAAAATCAAGTTAATAGCTTCATAGGCAAAAGCTAATGAATGGGGTTTGTTTGGCAAGCTTTTTGGAAGTGCAGTATTCTTAGGGTGTTTATGAAA
Organism: Nepenthes alata; assembly: GCA_028571085.2. Classification (NCBI taxonomy): domain Eukaryota; kingdom Viridiplantae; phylum Streptophyta; class Magnoliopsida; order Caryophyllales; family Nepenthaceae; genus Nepenthes; species Nepenthes alata. Next base: position 5,523 of record JAOVVI020004658.1, read on the forward strand.
AACCTCCGAAGGCAGAACTGCTTATATGATTAGCTTTTTATGCAACTTTTTGGGAAAATTCAATTTTGCAACTTCTTTTGAAAGCTATTTTACAAACTAGGCCCAACATTCACTTTAGAGAAGCAAAATTTTAATAGAACAGAAATTGCAACGACGGAAAACGGATGCTAAATTTGATTCATGTCCATTTCTCCCAAAATTATTCTCTCAACTAGTGGACATATTAAACTAATCTCCTCTATGAACTTTTTATCATCAGTAATAAGTTTCATCATCACCAACTTTGAACATCGTATTTGGAGATTCAAAAACTCAGTAATGTGAGAACTATACTTTCCACCAACTGGTTCCACATTCCAATTAATCATACTACTTTCGGAAGAAAAAGAAAGAACCAAGTACCAACAAAAGGATACTATAATAAGTTTCATAAGGGATGGGCCTCGATTTTCAATGCTTACAAATGTAATGTAAAATACTTTAGACAATAAAATATTCCCTGCCATGTACCAACACAAGGAGTCAAGTCAAGAAGCACAATAGATTTTTTATATAATGATGTAAAGAGAACTGGAATAGCATGTGTTAGATGCCAAATAAAATTCTTTTTAAGACAATTCAAAGACGGCTTATCTACCCAAAAAAGAAAAGAAGGTCAATGCCAGGCTGTAATACATATGAGGGTTATAATTGGAAATCAATAAACAAAAGATGTGGGGAACTTTTATTGAAGTAAAAGTTGGTGAAGAAGCAACTCTCGATATTAATGATGAAGCTTTCAAGGCAACAATAGGAGCCCCCTCCACCCATAAAAAGAAGTGGAAATCATGAGCTGCTGCTCTGTTTCCACCTTGTATTAGCATTTTCCATTCAAACTTTTCCAACTTTGGTGAAGCTCAATGTAAGACATCTCACAATCAACGGTCAACATGGTTCCCACCCACCACCCAAAAAAAAATATCATCAAAAGGAGGGAAAATTCTTATGTTCCATGCATAAATGTACCACATGGCCAATCACAATAAAACATGTGTCAAACAGCAAATTCTCAACTCTTTAGGCTCGCAAATCGCAATCTTCTTAACTTTGTATAGTTGATTTTTTTGTAAATTAACGCAGAAAAATCTCTCCTATACCTATCTCAATCACTTAGTATGGAAATTCCTCCGATACCCATCTCTGTATTAATCTATGGACGAAAGAATGAATGACCATTCAAATATAACATGTGTCGAACTGCAAATTTTAAATTCTTTAGGGTTGCAAATTGCAATCTTCTTAATTTCAAAAAGTTGAGTTTTTTTTCGGTCACTTAACATGGAAAATCCCACCGATACCCATCTCTGTATTAATCTACGGAAGAAAGAATAAACGACCCTCCAAAGAATTATTATTACATTGACAATCATGTCTTTAGTTATAATTTGAGGAAAGTAAGGATTTTGGGTACGAAGTTATGACAAACTGCTACGAAAAAGGAAAGAGGGATGGAGATGCTGACCAGACAAAGCACTTCCTCTTGAAGGGAAGTAGGCACACTGTAGTTTTCCCTGTTAAAAGAAGCAAAAGGTTAATGGCTCCTTGAAAGGAGTACCACTGCGGACTGCACTTTAGCCCCACAAGCCAACGAGACTTGACAACAAACTACTCAACCCAACACTTATTCCCAATATCCCCACAACCCAAATTCATTTTCCCAGGATATCCTATTATCTCCACCTTCCTCTTCCCCACCACCCACCCACCTGAAAAAATTTAGATATCTTTAATGGTATTACTATTCCTACTATAAATTTATTATAATTTTACTGAAAAGCATAATATGATGTCAATTATGTGAGCCTTTTTTGTAAAATCAAGAAAAAGAAATTATTTAACAAGTGTCACACAGTATTTTTTTGTAAAATTATGGTAAAGTATTAACAAATAGTATTTTTGTCTTTCAAACCCACCAAAGGAGTTTTAGATGCATTATTGATAAAATATTGGTATTAGTATTGATCATGGCTATATCAATGTCGGATATATAAGAATATACTTGGATATATTTCATGAATCTTTTTTTTAAATTAGGGTCATATTAGACGATATATTAGTTGTATCAGTCGACATATTAAAATATTATCATAATATTAAAAATTATTAATATCAAAAAATTTAATACCAATATATATTAACCAATAATTTTATCTATTTATGCGGATATGCCAACCAAAAGGATGCCACAAGGCACCACTCCACCATTCCAAGTGCCTCTTAGTGCCTTAAAAAATGGTAAGAGCCTCTTGGCCGATTTGGCCAAGAAACGAGAGAGAGCTGCTAATCGTCCGGTGAGTTTCTGGACTTCCTTTATTATCCGAGGAGATTTCATACCAACGATGGCCTTGATCTTTTCTGGGTTAGTTTCAATCCCTCGATGTGAAACGATATAGTTGAGAAAACTTTCCAAATGCCACTCCAAATGTACACTTGCTTGGGTTGAGCTTCATCTGGTGTGTCCTGAGTACGTTGAAGGTCTTGGCCAGGTCCTGGATGTGGTTACCGCTTATTTTACTTTTAACAAGCATGTCATCTACATAGACCTCTACATTCCGGTCAATCTGGTCCTTAAACATTTTATTCATGAGCCGTTGGTAAGTCGCTCCGCATTCTTGAGGCCAAAGGACATCACTTTGTAACAGTATGTCCCTTGGTCCGTCATGAATGACGTGTGTTCCTCATCTTCGGGGTTCATTTTTATTTGGTTGTAGTTCGAGTATGCGTCCATAAAACTTAAAAGCTCATGATTGGACGTCGAGTCTACAAGTGGATTGATTCTGGGAACTGGGAAGCTGTCCTTTGGACAGGCTTTATTGAGGTCCGTGAAATCTACGCACATTCTCTACTTCCCATTATTCTTTTTTACCATGACCATGTTCGATAACCAGTCTGAGTATTGCACCTTTCGGATAAATCCGGCATCTAGGAGCTTCTTTACTTTTTCATGTATGGCCACTAGCTTCTCAACTGAATAGTTTCTACGCTTTTGCCTGACGGCCCTGTGACGAAGATCTATACCCAATTTATGGACAATTATTTTAGTAGAGATTCCCGGCACACTTAGTACCAAGGCAAAAATGTCCGCATTCTCCCGCAAGAAGTTGATAAGTTGGTCTCGGAACTATGCCTGCTGCAGCGTTACCTTGTCTCGCAGATCAAGGTCTTCGATTAGCTGAGGAAAGGGCTTCTGCGTGATCTGGGATAAATAGTGCGTCCATCCGGCAGCTTGATCTCCAAGGACCTCCCCAACCCCGAATGGAGTTGAAAATTTCATCTTCAGATGCGGGATGGAAGTGAGAGCGCCAAAGGTGGCCAAGCAGGGATGTCTAAGGATCGCATTATAGACTAACGGAAGGTCCATGACCAGAAAGGTGAGGACCTTAGACGTAATCCTCTGGTACGTTCCCAGCGTGACTTCCAACTGATGACACCCTGGACGGACACTGGCTCATTGTCCAGTTTCTAGAGTGGTTCCTCTGGCGCTTTCATTTGACTTTTCTTCGGTCCCAATTTAAAATAGGCATCGAGATAGAGCAAGTTCTTGGTACTTCCATTATCAACAAAAACTCATTTCATCTGGCAGTCATTTGCCCCATCTAAAACGAGTGTGGTTATAACGAGGGGATCAGAGTGGGGGGAAGTTACATGGGCCATATCCTTGTTACTAAAACTAATAATTTCGTCCATAATTTCTGTCCTCGGTCTTTTTGCTGCAATTATATTTCGTGCGTCCTCTCTGGCCGAGCGAGTTGATATCACGTTTACAACCCCTGCAGCTACTCGGTTCTTGGGCTGGTCAGGCTCAGCATCACCTGCTATTTTGGAAGTCTATCCGAGTCTTTACAGGAAACGATTAAGGTGACCCCTCTTTACCAACTCTTCGATCTCCTTCTGCGGTGTCCGATAGTCCTCAGTATTGTGGCCTCCACTGCGATGGTAGTGATAGTATTTAGTTTGATCACCACCTCTTGGATTTTTCAACGGCTTGTGCCACTTCAAAAACTTTTCTTCTTGGATCTGCATCAGAACGTTTGTACGGGTGTCGTTCAGAGGGGTTAGACTCGCAAGTCTGGGCTCCCTCCGAATGATCTGCTCAGACTTATGCAGCTTTTTCATTGTCTGGGGACATAGATGGTCCCCGCCTTTTCTCTTCCATTCCGCTGCCATCGGATGGAAGTTTTCATTTTTTTTCTGGCCTTTTCACCTCGTTAGCTTCTTCAGCCGCGATGCACGCCCTTGTTACGGCCTCGGCCTCCGCGAATGTCTGGAGACCCATGTGAATGAGGTGCTTGAAAGAAGCACCGCCCTCCAAGGCAGAGAGGAATGCGTTCAGCTTTACCCCGTCAGCTAGTCTCGAGATTTGCCTTGGCCTCTACTATGAATCAGGCCAGGAACCTCCCTAAGCTCTTCCTGGCACCCTGTTTTACCCGAGTGAGGTGCCAAGGTTGTCTCTCTATTCTCCTACTGGAGGCGAATTATGAGAGAAAAACTGCTGCCAACTCATTAAAAGAGCGAATTGAGTCTGCTGGTAGCCCATAGAAACACACCCTCGCATCTCCCTTGAGTGTTAATGGGAAGCACTGACACATGGTCATCTCATCTAGCCTTTGGAGGCTCAGGTGTTCACGGAAGTGGTTCAAGTGGTCCATAGGGTCAGTACTTCTATCATAGGTGTCGAAGCTTGGCATCATCCTGATCTTCGGTGGGAGTGGCCTCATCCTGATCTCTGCCACGAACGGAGATCGGAATATATTAGCTCCTCCGTTATCTTCGCCGAATACGCAATTCCAGATTTTTTCTAACCTTTCATCCGCGTAGGGTGGGGTTGTCGCCTTCTTCTCGTTGAGATAATTTCTTAACTCACGAGGCTTTCGAACTGCCTGCTGCTCAGGCATTCCCCTAGCTCCGGGGGTGGGTTGTCTCGCAGAGCTACCTCCTGAGCAACACGTTCCCTATTGCTACGAACGTAATGCGGGTTGTGCCTCTTAGGGTTTTTCTCTTGCACTCGGGGACCTAAGCGACCTTCAAGTCTTTGAGGGACCTTGCTGCTCGAGGCAACCTGGGTCCTTGGGGCCTTGTGCTGACTGGTCGGCCTGCTTGGGTGTTTCTTCCCCTTACCCCTATTTTGGGATGTCGCCGTTTGGGAGGTCTTAGAAGACGCTCCTTTCGTTCGCCCATCATTTTTAGAGCAAAGGGTCAGTAAGGCTTTGGACATATCCACCATTCTGGTAGCTAGTGCGCATACAACTGGATCGAGATGATCCTCTACCCTGGTGCAGGGAGCGGGACCGTTATCGCATAAAGTCGCGTCCCTGATAGGTGCACTTGCTTATGCCCCGGTGTTCACCATGCTGGACTTCTGAAGGAGTGTCAAAGAGTTCCTAGATGTTGCGTAGGAGGCGTGAAAAGCTAACTTTTAGTCGCTTCCCACGGACGGCGCCAATGTTGGTTCTCGGATCCTTACTCTGACTAAAATAAGGATCCGACAGCAACACAAGACAATGCGTGAGTGGAAAGAAAGTACGAGAGAGTACAAGGACTATGAGAAGAATATTTTTTACGTGGAAATCCTCCTTATGACTAAGGAAAGGAAAACCATGAAACTTTTGTTTGGGAATCAATCTCACTATGCTGTTATGGATTACAGAAGGCTTACAGAGCGGCGCAAATCCTCTCTCCTTTCTTTTTCTCTCTCTAGCACTTCTGGGTAAGAGTAAATGTTGGAATCCTTTGTTAGATACACAATTAGGGTATTTATAGTGATCGAACCATCTTTGATAGGTTGTCCACATGGCGTTGACATATGCTGGAGTCGGCCACCAACTCCACCAACACTGTTCTTTGTGCCAGGAATATGGCGTGTACGCTGACTGACCTCTCGTGAAGTCACATTTGTAGTGATCAATTGTGTCCTTCATACGGTCTGACAGGCCTACTACCAAATCTCTAGGGCGTTGCTTTCCTAGGCGCGGCTGAGGTCCGGGGCCATCCTGGGTCCGTGGGCCTTTGTGGGCTTCCAATTTGTCACGCCGCTTGGGCCGACCGTATCACCTGGGCCCACTGGGTCCCTGTGGTGCCAGTGCCCGTCCATGGGGAAATGGACCTTATTAATGGGCCTCTAGTTTCGGTACCCATTAGTATATGCACATATATATATATATATATATATTTACGTACATGAAGATTGCAATTTTTATCCTGATTCAAAAACTAAAAATAACTTTAATTTTTTTTCAATGGTAGATTATCATAATAGTAAACCGCAATCTTATTAGGATCAGGACATTAACCGGTATTGGCGTAGGCGGTTCAGATGCTCATGGCGCCAATTTCTCTTGCTTTTACTTTATAAATATCTGTAACGGAAGCTTTTGATCATCTTGTTCGATAAGCAATCAGTCAATTAGGGCTGCTTCTTTCTATTACAATTTCTATGTAATTTTGTTTTTAGAAATGAAGCGTAATAAGGACTCGTTGCGAACGATCTCGATGTATTCTACTTCATGGAGGCAAAAGGACTCCATTCACGTGAAATGGGCTACTAGCTTCAAAAAACCGAAGGTTCATAATCCTCTGATTACCAATTATCAGCTCCACAAGTGTGGTATGTTTCTGTTTTCTGTTTTCTGTTTTCTTGTTGCGGTTGTCGGTTTGCCATTGAATAATATGTTCTTTCTTCTGGTTCATTGCAGTTCTGATTAGCCAACAATGATACATTAGGTTTTTTTTAGTTGCATTTTGATGTCAGATTTAGCTAAATATTTTCGGCATTGTATTGTAGAACCTTCAATTTTGATGTCACAGTGTATTTTTTTTTTTTTTTGGTTGAATCATGATGATGAATTACATCATTCTCAAATCCCCTGCG
>JAOVVI020004659.1:0-17377 GCA_028571085.2 Nepenthes alata
TAGAGCAGATATACTACTGAGCAAAGTAAAGAGAGCTCCTTATTTTATAGACAAGAGGGATTAGTGCACATTTAATTTAGGAAATTATCAAATCATAATAATTGATGAAAAAAAATAAAATCTTGCTAAATAAGACCCTAAATCAATAGAATATCTTAAAAAGAGACATAACAGAGGTAGAGCTCGATACTGGAGAGGAACTTCAAACCCGGGGTAGGAGGAAAAGCTTCTAGATCCTTCAAGTGCACAAATATAGTAGCGCCTGCTTAAGGAACCTCCTTCACTTTAGAGGCGTTCAAAATATTATCAAGAAACTTCCCTGAAGCCCTAGTGGAAGGCATAGAAATAGGCTTTCAGGAAACAACATAACAGTAATTGGGACCCTATACTCACCTATAAATGGAGCAGCAATCGATTCATTCGATTCACTAGTAATGGGGTCATTTATTCTAGTAACAATGAGTACTAAAGCTTCACAACCCATAGTGAACTGAGTGGCACTTCAAAAATTGGGCGGCCTGATGAAGAATTGAAAGAAGCTGGCCTCCATGATGATGCAGTAGCTTCTAACGTGGTCATATCTTCATAACCCTCATCGATCACCCTGTCATAGTCGCTTGAGGAAGATGAGAGGGGATTTGCATTCTCGATCACCCTCTCAGGAGAATCTCGAATTAATAGCTCTCCTGATTTTCTCTTGGGTTGGTGAAGAGGTATATAGGCAATGGTTGCCCCTTCCGCTCTCACTTTCTAATCGACCTCAACGAGTGTCTGCTGGGTCAAAAATTATTCGTTCTCTCTAGCGAAATGGCATTTTCCTCAATCAGCTTGGTCGAGGGCCATGCCATAAAATTCTCATTTTTTGAGACATTCAGAATAAGCGAGATTAACCAACTTTCATTCATTAGAGAAGATCCAGCTGGAAGGGACCATAATATAAAAGTATCAGTCCCTCCAACCCTTTATTTAGTTCGGATTACCCCTGCTTAATTTATGCCTTTTTTGGAGAGTAAAAGAAATCCAATCACTCTCTCAATTGAACCACAAAATAATTTTAATGACCCTGGCATCCAGACGAAGCTTCTAGCGATGGAGAAAAATGTAAAAAAAAATCAAGTCCCAATACTATTAGGTTGGAGGCACACCATAGGAATTTCGAGGGCATTCAAAATCTCATACAATTGCCACGCAAAGGAAATATTAAGCCCTTCCTTCAAATAGATTTCGTAGATAGTAACAAAGTCTAGATGAAGCGAGCAGACTCTCTTATTGGACAAAGAAACCTAAAAGGAAATGTATATCTACCACATGCTAATGACGGATGGAATTTCAACAACACCTCTAGAAACAACTCAATGGGCTCATGGAAATGAGAAGAAGCGAAAAGCGAATTAGGGTTGGGAGAAGTGAAAAATAAAAAAGTGCAGAAGTGAAGGAATGCCAGACTTTAAATAAGCAAAGGTCGCAGACCAAAATGGCATCGTTCGTTCCTGCCAGAGGGGTGCACCTTCATAATGGCTTGAACACCTATCAGCACAAAAATATGCTACATTTCCACTGAACCGTTTATGATGGCCTGATGTAGCGCCACCCAAAGAAAATAAGCACAGTACCTTATCCATTCAAATGAGCGAGTCATGATAACCTGATCTGATGCTTTTTAATGTAGCAGAGTGGTAATAAGTGATCCGAACACTTGGTTAATTGTAATTGGACAATTTGGCCTAAATTAAAACTGATACGGTAGATTTACGGATACGCAAACAACATGTTTGTTCAAAGTAAATTATTACATGCCGGATTGTAAGGAGACTGAGTTGTCAGAGGTCCAAATTATCAAATTGTCAGAAATTAAATATTAAAAAATGGCATTCCAATACATGTCTACCACTTAGCATATCAACCACTCAAGAAACAAAAATATTTGAAGCAAAGCAAAGAAAGAAGAATATTATCTGGATAATTCCATGTATTGATTCCTTAGATAACGTACAAATTTATAATAGTAAAAGTACAACTTAGGTAAAAGGAAACATAAACGCATGATAACAACCCAGTAAATAAAATCTCTCTCCATAAACTTCAATGGAATCTTGGAGAGAGGAAAAGAACAAAGATCATCCACGTAAATCTACTATAATTGTTCGAGTCATCTAAAGAGTAAACATAAAGCCAGGGACTTTATTACAACAATGAAAGCCTGATTTTCGCAAGGACGAAAAAGATAAAAACTAAGATGATTTTTTATATAAAAGAGAGTAGCGAAGATAGTATTCAAACACTTCATGAATCCAAGTTTCAAAGTTTGAAGAGATACATCCATCGATTTCGGCAACTGTTACTCGTGATAGTGAAGATACCATGATAATTTATAATAGATATACTACTGAGAAAAGTAAAGAGAGCTTCTTAATTTATAGGCAATAGGAGGATTCAATGCACATTTAACTTAAGAAGATATCAAATCATGACAATTGATGACAAGAAATAAAATCTTGTTAAATAAGACCCTAAATCAATAGAATATCTTAAAATGAGTCACACATTGAATAAATTACAGCTAGCGTCTTATCAATGACATGCTAGGGGTTAGAATTCAAAAGTCCCAACATTGGAGCTAGTGATGGGTACGGTCGAAAACATGCTAACCTATTACTCAGTTAGATAAGAGTCCCAAATACCAACGGCCCAATAAAAGGTGCCACAAAGCCTATCAAGCAATACCAGTTGAGCATCTGAATCAAATGGGTAAAGCCAGAGCATCTAGACATTTAAGGACCATAACGAGTAACCGAAGTGACGATGTACCTAAAAATCAGGTAGTCTGATTATTAAATAGAGACGATCGTTATACATTGCTAGCAATACCACTCACCATTGATTCAAAGCGGCTTCATGTACACGTATTGATCTCAGGTATTGATCAATCAAATGATGCCTCTGTTTATAAATAAAATCTTTCCCCTAAATGAGGGGGAGAGAGGAAAAAAGAATACTCGATCAAACGAGCACACAAAAGAAACATAACCTTCCAAACATATATTCATCTTCATCCTCTCTCATTCTCTGTATTTTTTTCCAATATCTTTCCATATCTACCATAAAGATTACTAATTTAAGCATCGGAAGATATACCAATGAGTAAGACTCGTATACCTTTTACCTTCAATTTATTCTATTATAGTGTGTAAAATTTTGATTCATAATTACGAAGATCGGACTCATTTGTATTCGGATATCTAAATAAAATAGTCGACGCCTTAATTTGTATGACAATCCGAGTTCTCAAAACGTATCAAATATTTGAGTATTATAATTTTACATTATTTTGTATTGTAAAAATAACACTTTAAAGCTAACTATCAAAAGTTCTCCAATTACTTTAAATTACTATATTTTAATTTATTACATTTTATTTACCATTGTTTTATTTTTTTGAACCTTTGATGGTTCAAACATTACCATTTTTACAATTTCAAATTTATGCCAAGTAATTTTTGATACTTTATTATCTTTTCATTTTAGAGCCTTTTATAGCGAGTCACAGTCACCCTTATTATTAGAAATCTAATATTTTTTTTTATATTTTAAAACATAATATCATTACAAAATTAGAAAATTAATTTCTTATAAATATGATATTCAACTTACTAAAATATTATACCAAACTCTTATAAAGTAAAATAACTGTACGTATAAAATCATACCTAGTGATATTCAATTAAGTGTCAACCGTAAAATAATAAATAATTAGATGATAAAATTCTAAATTTATGTAGGAAAACAGTGACAAATGAAGAGAGGTTCACTTTTTTTCATAAATAAAATTATAAGAAATGTTTTACGGTATAAATTGTATTCTAATTTAATGGGCTCAAAAATATGACCCTTTAAATAAAAGTGCTACTACCACTTACCTTTGTTTAATATTCACCCGAACTTTCCGGATAACGTTTTGAAACGAATCAATAACAAAATTATTAAAAAAAAAAGAAAAAATCTAATAACAATTTAAGCCTATGAGCTGCAAAATTTGTTTACAAATGATACGGTAGTCGTGGCAGGGAAAGTTAGTTTATCGTTCTGCCGCCGGATTTCATAGCTGAATTTTTGACGTGTTTTCTGAACATTTTAGTTTTCCTAGAAAACGATCTTCCTTGCTTAGAATCGTCAATGGCGGAAGCAGGGGATCCAGAGTGATCTTCGGATGCACCGCCGTTGAAACCACCCTTCCTCAGGTGGCTCTTAGCATAAAAGTTCAGAAAGTGTATGAAAATGACAGCATTCAGCACCGAGTTAAACCACCACGCTCCGATCCCATTGCACCCACCCTTCATAAAGTGCACCACCAGCACCCCGATATGGCCGACCAAATAGCACCCGGACAATACTATCTGGCAATTCAACACAAACGGGAAGCAGGCGCTCGGTAGCCCGACGGCCGTCCAGAATCGGTACCCGTACACCGCCGAAGACACCATCGTGGTAAATATTATCCCCAATACCTGAAAGGACTGCGAAAACTGGAGCCACAAGAAAGACATGAAAATCAAAATCGAGTTGTTATAGAGCTGGAACGAGGCCAATTTTCGGCGCTGTAAGATGGTGAAAAAGGTCCGGAGGAGATGGAGGAAGCGGGAGAGGTAAAAGAGGTAGGACCAGAAGAAGACCCGGCCCGAAGGGCGGGTACCCAATGGGAAACAGAGCAGCCACTGGAAAGGGGTCTTGGAGCGGCGCCAGAACCATCGGGTCTCACGGATTTCAGCTGCGGCGGAGAGGAGGATCCCAGCGAATATGGTGGCAGAGATCAGGGCCATGGAGAGGGAGTGGACGGCGGGGAGGGGACCCAGAGGCACGGGGCGGTGGCTGCGAACCAGGCAGAGGAAGATGTGGAGGGTGAGGGAGAGGAAGACGTAGGCGGAAATGGCTGCGAAGAGGAATGGCCAAGTGGAGCCCCATGATTGGGTCTCGCTCCATCGGAATCCTACGATCGAAGGGTGCTCCGACAGCCTACATTGGATCACCGTCGCAATCGCTACTACTGCGCTGCTCATTTATATTTTCGTTACCGTTTGCGCGTTGATTAATTCTTGGGAACAAGAAATCGAAAATTTGTACTGAAACTGAGAAAAAGAAAGTTTTGAAAGCTATTCGTCGAGTTGTTGCTTGCCGGAGAGAGAGAGAGACAGAAAGCGGGTAATTAAGGAAGAAGACGAGAGAAAATAGGGAAGGTAGTGGACTCGGAAAGAGCTTCAGCGTTGGAGAAGGAGAAGCCGTTCATTGTGGACGGATGGTTGAGAAAATGACAAAAATCCGTTTAAAAGAAATACGTGCGGGATATTCGGATTCAAGTGGATTATTATACGTGGGTTTGTGGTTTCCACCGCAGTGAAATTAATTCTAACACATAGTAATTTAATTAATATCAGATAAATAATATTAATATTTTTTTAATAATAAATAAAAATTAAATAATATTTTTTAATAATAAATAATATAATCTTTTAATTAATATTAAATAATTATAATTAAAATGAGTTAAATTAACTATATTTTAAAGAGATAAGCTTTCAAATTTTGATTATACATAGGCATCCAACCCTATATATAACCTGCTCCCCCAAGGAAAAGGGAGCAACAATAAAAAAAAAAAAAAGAAGTAACAAAATTACTCATCGAGATGAGTACACAAATATAAAAACCACTTAATTATATGAATGTATAAAAAAAATATTGCCCACCATATAAACACTAATCCCCCTCCTTTCTAAATTCTCGTATCCTTTTCCTTGTATTTTTCACATCAAAATAAAAAGACCACTGATTTGAATATCGACGGATATATTAGAAAATAAATTATATATTCCGCTTAACTCTAATTTATTTTATTGTGGTACATAAGATACAAATTCTCCACTATAAAGATCGAACTCATTATTATTTTGACGTTCAATAGTGATATGATGACTTTCTAATTAGTACATTAATTCGAGTTACAAAAACGTATTGATATGAAATTTCTAAGAACTTAGATCATAGTAGACATGGCCCTTGTATGAAATGTTGTAACCCATAAATGCATATTCAATAAATTGAGTTGAAAATGTATGAAAATCTGGATATGAGAAGTGGATAAAGCACACACATTTAAAGGTATACACAATAATATAATTGGGATGTTGATTGTAAAGACAATAATATGGGGTTTCGAAGTTTAATATTTATGAGGCAATCTATTAATTAAATATAATGTAATAGACAAAATGTTTTACCTTGTATCTAGATAAGACGGAGGATTCCAACAATAGTATGCATACAATATATAAGACCAAATAATTCTTATGTCCATGACAGTATTTTGTTGAGGGGTATATAAATAAAAATATTGGGATATAATACATGTAATATCTAATTTTTATTTATAAATTATAATGTTATTTATTAATTTTGATTCATTAAAAATAATTATATGACAAAATTAAAAAAAAATTGACTTTGGTTTCGAACTTGACACCAGAAGACTGCCTGATCAATACTCATATACATTTTAAGAAGAATGTACATACCTAAAGAGTACATTGGGATACCCATGCTTGTTTCGGTAAATTATGTAATGTCTAGTGTCCGCCTCTATAACACTTGTGAGTGATTTAGGCAAATTATTGGTACCAAAATTATGTCCGATGCAATGCTCATACGGACTTGAGAGTTTAAGCAACACCTGATAAAATACCTGATTGATACCCATGCACCAATTTATTTATATAAGTAGCGTACACATTGTTCTTAGCTATTTTTCGTAGGAAAGAAGAGGATTTGAGAAGGAAAGAGAAGAGAAAGAAAATTTGAAGCTTTATTTTATCAAATAAGTCACATTAAATGATTAAGTCAATTATTGTACGCCTATTTCTTAGTCTATTTATAAATTATTAGATTTTATCTATATTTCTTATTTTGAGATATATGCATATGATATTTTATCTTTTCCTTTTAAATATTGTTGTGTACATGTGATTTTTATATAAGGTTTTGAGATTTTATTTGGATTTTACCTAAGATTTAAAAAGTTTATTGATTTTATACAAAATAAGTGAATTAAAGTATTATATTTAAATATAAAAATATTTATAAAGAAAAAGTCATAAAATTATATATTTAGGCCTTATATATATTAGTTCATGCATATGTTTTTTATCAAACTTTATTTTATTATTTATTTTAATATTATATATTTTTACAGAGTAATAACTTTATAATTGTCCTTCTTTAAAGTAAAAAATTTATACTTTTCCTATAAAAAATTTTAAATATTTTGTATAGAGTTCTCTGATTTGATATTTTAAGAGCAATTATAGGAAATTGAATAGAATAATATATTTAGACGTTCTAATATATATATGAGACAGAATAAAAGATTGTACCTATCATCTGTATGTAGATGACTTGCATACAAATCTAAATAATAGTAATATAATTTAATATTATAGAGAGTATATATAAATATTTTTTTAAATTAATCTTTTGATTCTGAGTTCTCATACTTTAGTATACTTAGACTTTGGCATTGGACAATTGACATTTGATTCATTTAAAATATGGTAGTCGGGTAATTAAGGAAGAAGATGAGAGAAAATAGGGAAGGTAGTGAACTCGGAAAGAGCTTCAGCGTTGGAGAAGGAGAAGCCGTTCATTGTGGACGGGTGGTTGAGAAAATGACAAAAATCCGTTTAAAACAAATACGTGCGGGATATTCGGATTCAAGTGGATTATATGATATCCGGGTGCGTTGCAGCCTATGTAATGCTTGAATGGTTATTGGATTAAAAAAATTTAATGATCACATTTTATTTATAAAAAAATATTTTTAGTTATTTTTTTTATATTTTTTTTTGTGTTTGATTTTAAAAAAATAATTTAATTTTTTTTTATTTTTAAGTTTTTTTTAAAATAATTGGAGCCATCAGATGATGAATCTGACAGCTCCCGTCAACATTAGAAGGACAACAACGCTAAGCACGTCGCAGCCCCCCCGCACTCGATTATACGTGGGTTTGTGGTTTCCACCGTAAAGAAATTAATTCTAACATTTAGTAATTTAATTAATATTAGATAAATAATATTAATATTTTTTTAATAATAAATAAATAATAAATAATATAATTATTTAATTAATATCGAATAATTATAATTAAAATGAGTTAAATTAATCCCTATTTCAAAGAGATAAGCTTTTGGAATCTGATTATATATAGGCATCCAACCCTATATATATATATATATGTGTGTGTGTGGATTTACTTAATAGTGATGCGTTCTAAATTCAAGTTTCGAACGGATTCAGGTCAATTTGGTTCGTCAAATTCTGGTTACCATCCACTGGGTTTGGGATCTTGCACACTATAACTTTAAATAAGAGGTTAGATGATGACGGGATTGAATCATATCGAAAATATTTCAACGTTCAAGTCAGTGAATAGCCTTCTAAGGATGAGAATGTAAGTACAAAAACGTAAAGATGTATGTCAGGAGTAGGCTTTGAAAATTATGGTGGGAGGTACACTCGTGGAGAGAGTAGCTTTGATTGTAGATGCTTGTGATAAGTCGTTTCTCAAAGTACTAAGCTTGCAGGAAACTTGTAACAGAGAGAGAGAGATGGAGCGTTGGGATGCTTAAGAGCTTCAAGAGCTTCCGTTAGCTTGAATATGCAAGTGAGTGTCTTAGTATGTGATAGAGCCTACCTGTGGAGTGAGTCTCCATGGCCTTTTATAATTGAGAGCTCCCGTTGTCTTCCTTAGGTGGCAAGGCGGGATGCCCGTCCTCTGTGGGGATCATTGCTTTCCCCCACATGGGCATGGGCACCATTTTGGACTGCAGAACGGCTTGCCGTTTTGGGTTTTGAACTTATATGGTCCATTCCGCAGAACGGCTAAGACAAGGAACAAGTTTTCCCAATTCAAGGAGAGCTTGTTCCTATTGGTTGTCTTATCCGTAGCTTCTATGCTCCACAAGATTAGATTTTATATTTCAAATTGTATTGCTTTTACTTTCTTGTTATAATAGTTGGTGATTCATTGTTGGTAGGGGGCTGTGCACATTCTGGTCGCATCACGAGCTTATTCTAACAGGTCTAGGTGCTCCCTGATCTTCTGGGAATTGCTTTGTGAGTCGAAGGCCTCGACCCGGAGACTTGGGAGCCCGATCTCTGCTGTGATCACAACCTCAATCTCGTAGCAAAGACTGAATGGTGTCTCAGGTGTTGGTTCTTTGGGGGTTGTACATTTTGACCATAATATGGAGGGTAATTGTCTACCCAGGAGCCCCCTACGTCCTCCAATTTGGTCTTTAGTCCATGTATCAACGTCCGGTTGGTGATCTCTACCTGCCCATTCACTTAGGGGTACACTACAGAATTGTAGACCAATCGAATTCCCAAATTGGTGCAATACTTGGTGAAGCATTTGCCGATAAATTGGGTTCTGTTATCGATCATAATGGCCTCGGGAATACCAAACCTACAGACTATACTATGTCGGACAAATTCTGTGGCATTATGCTCAGTGATTCTTGCCAGTGGGGCAGGCGGCCTCGACCCATTTGGTGAAGTAATCGATGTCCGCGATGATGAACCTCTTTTGACTAGTTGCAATGGAAAAATGGCCGAGAATATCGAGCCCCCACTGTGCAAATGGCCAAGGCGCTTGGAGGGCTCTCAACTTCGTGGGTGGTTGATGGTGAATGTCGCCATGGAGTTGGCAATGCTCACACATCTTCACAAAATTCATGGCATTTTTCTTCATGGTTGGCGAGTAGTACCCTTGGCGCATCACCTTGAAGGCTAGATTTTTACCGTCAATGTGCAACCCACAGATTTTGAGGTGAACCTCACCCAATGCGTAGTCGGCCTCCTCCGGAGTAAGGCACCAAAAATATGGGGTCGAGTATCCACGGTGATATAGCTTTCCGTCAGTATACCCGCCGGCCATCTTCTTTATGCGTTTGGCTTCGTCTAGGTTTTCTAACAGGGAACCATCCATGAGATACCGCTAGTAGGGCGACATCCAGTTCTCACCGTCGGAGAACTGCATCGCTTCCTGCTCCTCTATGCTGGGAATGCACAAACCTTTCCTCATATCCCTCGAGTATTATTTTGGATTTTCGGCTATTGCTACCCTTACAAGCTGGTCGACCTTCCAGTTTTCAGTATTAGGGATGTGGACTAGGTTGAACTTGTCAAACCTCTGGATCGCACTTTTTGCCTTAGCCAGGTATTTGGTCAAGAGATGGTTGCATGCCTCAAAAATCCCACGGATTTGGTTGATGACTAGCTCTAAGTCACTAAAGAGAGTCAAGTGCTTAATTGAGCACTCCTTAACAAGTCGCAATCCCATCAGCAGGGCTTCTACTCGGTAACGTAATTGGTGGCCAAAAAATCTAGCTTTAGTGAGTATTTCACTTTGAACCTATCTGGGGTACTTCGGACAACTCCAACCCCATTGCCTGAGTTTGTTGACGAGCCGTCCACGTGGAGAACCCAATCTGGTGCTTCATAGTGATGGTCAGTGTTGCAGATGCAATCCACATCGGGGATTGGGGTCGTGATTTCAACAATGAAGTCGGCTAGCGCCTGCCCCTTGATGGCCAGCCTGAATTCAAACTCAATGTAAAACTCTCCCAACTCGATGGCCAGCTTAACTAGCCACCCTGAGACATCAGGCTTTTATAGGATTCCCTTTAACGGTTAGTTAGTTAAGACAGCTATCCGATGAGTCTAGAAGTATGGCCTCAACTTTCTAGCTGAGAAGTCGAGTGCCAATGCGAGCTTCTCAACTTGGAGGTAGCGAATCTCAGCACCGGTCAACGTTTTGTTCACATACTAGACTAGCCATTGTGCGTCAGAATCCTAGCGTATCAAGACGGAGCTCAGAGTCGCTTCTGAAACTGTCAGGTGGAGTTGCAGCTCCTCTCCCTCTCCTGGTGATGTTAGTATTCTGCTATCCATTGGAACCCGTTCTCCTTTGTCCCCCTCAAAGCCTTGAAGACGGGGAGGTATTTGTCACCAAACTAGACCAGAAAATAGGAGAGCGCTGCCAGTCTCTCAGTCAGCCTCTAGACATCCTTAAAACTCCACGGTGGAGTCATATTCGTGAGGGCCTTGATCATTTTTGGGTTTGCCTTGATCCCCGTTGAGAGACGATAAAATCCAAGAACTTCTCAAAGGACATTTCAAAGACACTTTGAGGGATTTAGTTTCATCTGGTGTGCCCGAAGTACTTCGAAGGTTTCAGCTAGATCGCGAATATGGTCGTCAGTGGTCTTACTCTTGATGAGCATGTCGTCTACGTACATTTCCTCATTGATTTAAGGTTAAAATTTGGCAAATTTCGAATAAAGGTAAATGCACTATATATTCTCATTCCATTATTATTTATTTTCAACTTTCACGAGCAATTATTATTTCATTGCACAATTATGTTAATATTTTGGAAGTTACACAATTATACTCAGTATGTATGTTTATTTTCATGATTTTACAGCAAAATTTCATAAAAAGTCATGCTTAAGTTATGAACAACACATATATGTGCTAAATTTCAGTAACCAATCTTTGTGTATGTTCTAATTTTAAGTTATATGATTCTTCAACACTTGAATATCGTATATAAGACCTTGTATGTTTAGAAACTTGAAATAAACATTCTGCATGTGTTGGAATTCTTCATAAAATACTTTGCATGCTTAAATAAACTATTAAAGAAATTAGGAGATTAAATTTCTGCACTAATTGTCAAACTTTTGATGAATTTTGAACTGTTCATACCTCAAATTCCTACGGTAGTTCACTTATATTTTAGTCTATATTATAGATGTCCTGTATAAGTTGGAGAATATATAATTTAATCTATATGAGTTGAATTATTGTACTATACTGATTTTTTTTTGTATTTAACTTCAAATTCAACATCTCATACTTTCAAAGTTAATATGACTAAATTTCTGCAAAAGTGTAATCATGAAAGTATGGATTTATGAGAGAAAACTCTACAATTAAGTTAAAAAATGTGATTATCTTCTCTGGAGATGAAAAAATTATAAAGAACCAAGAATAATTGTAAAATTTTCTAAGAATATGAATTAGACTAAGGTTATTATTCAGATGATAGTGTATTTTGACATTCCTTAATATATTATAATCGTATATCGATATTCGATCATATATAACTATGAGGTTAAGAAGCTGTGTCTGATCCTGTCTATAAGGTGTTAAGTAAAGGACCCACATTCAGGTCTTGAATAGAAGCGTATTACTTTTAGTTGTGTGAAAGTATACACAACTTGAATCTCGATTGTGCACTCCTTTAGTCTGTAAGGTTTACTGGACATTGTCCCAAAAAAATAATAAGAATTGAGCATGTTTTGATGGTTAGGATCAAGAAGAAACAAGATAAGTATAATATGAAATTTGCATAAGCTAATTCATTAATTTTGTTAAGAAAATTCATGGCATATCATTGGTATGCTCCTTTCGATATATTTTAAATGTAAAGTATATATGTTCATTGACATATTATGATACCTTATTGAATCATTGGTTTATTCTCTTACTATTTTATTAATCCCTTAGATGAGATATATGTATTCATGTCGAATGAGCAGGTGTGAAGATTGGAAATGCTTGCAAGATTTTAATTTAGAAGTTTATTGATGTTTTATGTTGTTTAAATATTTTTTAATATCGTTTAATGTACCTAAATGCTATATTTTTGTTTAATTTTAACCTCAGATATTAGTTTTTGATGGTTAAATTGTACGGATAGCAGCTATGTTAGATTTAATTTAAGAGTCGGTTATTTGAATATTATAAATTGTGAATTATAAGGATGTCCAGCAGTAATATTATAATCTATTTCCACTATATTATAATTTGATTTCGTATTAAGTAGGCAACTTCTCTTATGCAAAGGTTTGACGGCAATATTCAGGTCAGTGTCGAAGGCCGTGTGTGATGTGGCTATTATTTTTGGGTCTTGTGTATGATTTTAGAATTTTATTGTTATAGTCAGTCAAGGTATCGGTGTGAAGTTCACGTCCGGATGATTAATTAAATGATAAATTGATTAAATAATAATAATTAATTAAAAGTTAATTCAGAACTAGGTTTTGGGACATGACAATCCACAAAGGGAAACCAACTCCTACGTCTATCAAATAAAACAAACCAATTAGTCAATAATAACAATGACGAGGTGAATACTTGAAGATGAAGGGTTACGCAAGCAGTACCTCAATGGGGAAAAACCTTTCCTTGAAAGAGGGATCGGGAGAAGATCTGAACTTGAAGATGGGCGGAATCTTCGACATAGCAAAGGTAGAGCCTGATACTAGAGAGGAACTTCAAACCCGAGGTAGGAGAAAAAGCTTCTAGATCCTTCGAGTGCACAGATATAGTAGCGCCAGCTTGAGGAACCTCCTCCACTATAGAGGCCTCCGAATTATTATCAAG
Source organism: Nepenthes alata (assembly GCA_028571085.2). Lineage (NCBI taxonomy): Eukaryota > Viridiplantae > Streptophyta > Magnoliopsida > Caryophyllales > Nepenthaceae > Nepenthes > Nepenthes alata. The sequence goes on from JAOVVI020004659.1 coordinate 13,502, forward strand.
AAACTTCCTGGTTTCCCCAGTGGAAGGCATAGAAATAGGATTTTCGGGTGAAACCTTAACAAAAATTGGGACCCTGTACTCACCTATAAATGGAGCAGCAATCGATTCATTCGATCCACTAGCAATGGGGTCATTTATTCTAGTAACAATGAGTAATGAAGTTTCACTACCCATAGTGAACTCTGCGGCTCTTCAAAAATTGGGTGGCCCAATGAAGAATGGAAAGAAGCTGGCCTCCATTATGACTCACTGGCTTCTAACGTGGTCATCTCATCGTAAGCCTCATTGATCACCTTGTCATAGTCGCTTGAGGAAGATGAGAATTGATTTGCACTCTCGATCACCCTCTTAGGAGAATCTTGAATGAATAGCTCTCCCGATTTTCTCTTGGGCTGGCAAAGAGGTATATAGGTAATGGTTGCCCGTTCTGCTCTCACTTTCTAATCGACCTCAGCGAGTGCTTGCTGGACAAAAAATTATTTGTTCTCTGAAGCGAAACAGCATTTTCCTCGATCAGTTTGGTCAAGGGCCATGCCATAAAATTCTCATTTTTTGAGATATATTCGGAATAAGCAAGATTAATCAACTTCCATTCGTTAAAGAAGATCCAACTGGAAGGGATCATAATATAAAAGTATCAGTCTGTCCAACACTTCATTTAGTTCGGATTACCCCAGCTTATTTTATACCTTTTTTAGAGAGTAATAGAAGTCTAAGCACTCTCCTAATTGAACCAAAAAATAATTTTAACGACGCTGGCATCTAGACGAAGCTTCTAGCGATGGAGAAAAATGCACAAAAAAATCAAGTACCAATAACATTAGGTTGGAGGCGCACCATAGGAATTTTGAGGGCATTCAAAATCTCATACAATTCCCTTGCAAAGGGAATACGAAGCCCTTCCTTCAAATGAATTTCGTAGATAGTAACAAAGTCAAGATGATGAGAGTACGATCTCTTACCGGACAAAGAAACCTAGAAGGAAATGTATATCTACCACATCTTCAATAGTGATGACGAATGAAATCTCAACAATACCTCTAGAAACAACTCAATGGGGTCATTGAAATGAGGAGAAGCAAAAAGCGAATTAGGGTTGGAAGAGGTAAAAAATGTAGAAGTCCAAAAGTGAAGGAATGCTGGACTTTAAATAGACAAGGATCGCAGACAAAAATGGCATCGTTCATTCTTGCTAGAGGGGCGCACCTTCATAATGGCTGAAACACCTGTTATCACAAAAATACGCTACATTTCCACTAAACCGTTCATGATGGTCTGATGTAGTGCCACCCAAAGCAAATATGCATAGTACCTTATCCACTCAGATGCGCGAGTCATGATAACATGATGTAATGCTTTTTAATGCAGCAAGCTGGTAACAGGTGATCCGAACACTTGGTTAATTGTAATTGGACAAGTCGGCCTAAATTAAAATCGATTCTGTAGATTTACGGATGCACAAATAGCACATTTTTTCAAAGTAAATTATTACATGCCAGATTGTCAGAGATTTAAATTGTCAAATTGTTAGAAATTAAATATAAAAAATGGCATTCCAATGCATGTCTGCCACTTAGCGTATCAACCACTCAGGAAACAAAAATATTTGAAGCAATGCAAAGAAAGAAGAATATTATTTGGGTAATTCTATACATTGATTTCTTTTATAACGTACAAATTTATAATAGTAAAAGTACGACTCAGGTGGAAGGAAAGAAAAACATATGAAAACAACCCAGTAAAAAAAAATCTCTCTCCATGAACTTCAACGAAATCTTGTACAGAGTCAAAGAACAAAGATTATCCACGCAAATCTACAGTAATTGTCTAAGTCATCTCAAGAGTAAACATAAAGCCAGGGACTTTATTACAACAATGAAAGCTTGATTTTGGTAAGGACGAAAAAGATGAAAACTAAGATGGTTTTTTTTTTTTATATAAAAGAGGGTAGCGAAGATGGTCTTCAAACAATTCCATGAATCCGAGTTTCAAAGTTTGAAGAGATACATCCATCGATTCCGGCAACTGTTACTCATGATAGTGAAGAAACCATGATAATTTAGAGCAGATATACTGCTAAGCAAAGTAAATAGAGCTCCTTAATTTATAGACAATAGGAGGATTAGTGCACATTTAATTTTGGAAAATATCAAATCATGATAATTGATGACAAAAAATAAAATCTTACTATATAAGACCCTAAATCAATAGAATATCTTAAAAAGATACACACATTGAATAAATTACAGCTGGCGTCTTATCAATGACATGCTAGGGGTTAGAATTCAAAACTCCCAACATTGGAGCTAGTGATAGGTACGATCAAAAAAATGTGCTGACCCAATACTCAGTTAGATTAGAGGCCTAAATACTAACGGCCCAATAAAAATTACCACGAAGCCTATCAAGCAATACCACTTGAGCACCTAAATCAAATGGATAAAGCCTGGACATCTAGACATTTAAGGACCACAATGAGTAGCCGAAGTGATGCTATACCTAAAAATCAGGTGGTCCAATCATTAAATAGAGATGATCGTTGCACACTGTTAGCAATACCATTCACCACTAGTTCGAAGCAGTTTCTTGTAGACGTATCAATATGAGGTATTGATTAACCAAATGATGCCTCTATTTATAAATAAAATCTCTTTCCTAAAGGAGGGGGAGAGAGAAAAAAATGATACTCAATCAAAGGAGCACACAAAAGAAACATAACCTTTCATACATATATTCATCATCTTCCTCTTTCATTCTTTGTATTTTTGCCCAATATCTTTCCATATATGCTATAAAGATTACAAATTTTAGTGTCAAAAGATATACCGAGAAGCGAGTCTCATATACCTATTACCTTCAATTTATTTTATTATAGTGTGTAAAATTATGATTCATAATTATAAAAATTGGACCCATTTACATTCAGATATCTAAGTGAAATAGTCAGCATCCTAATTTGTTTAACAATCCGAATTCTCAAAACGTATCAAATATTTTAGTATTATAATTTTACGTTATGTTGTATTGTAAAAATAACACTTTAAAGCTAACTATCAAAGTTCTTCGATAACTTTAAATTACTATATATTAATTTATTATATTTTATTTACGGTTCTTTTATTTTTTTGAACATTTGATGGTTCAAACATTACCATTCTTTTAATTTTAAATTTATGTCATTTAATTTTTGATACTTTATTATCTTTTCATTTCAGAGCCTTTTATAACGAGTCATAGTCGCCCTTATAGTTTTATATTTTCACACTTTAAATTTTATACTTTACTTTTCATCATTGTCAAATGGCAAAGTCACAACAATCATTTTAATTTTTAATAATTCTAAATTTTGTAATTTAATTTTTAACTCTATCGTCAAACCACAACCATTACAATCACTTATATTTTCACAACTCTAACATTTTATTTTTTAGTATTTTAAAATATAATGTCGTTATAAAATAAGTTTCACATAAAAAATTAACTTCTTATTGATATAATATCCGACTTACTAAAATATTATACCAAACCTTTATACACTTATAAAGTTAAAAAAACTATACGTATAAAATTATACCTATTGATGTTTAATTAAATATCAACTGTAAAATAATAAATAATTGGATGATAAAATTCTGAATTTATGTTGGAAAACATTGACAAATGAAGAAAGGTTCACTATTTTTCATAAATAAAATTATAAGAAATGTTTTACGGTATTGTTGGGTCCCATGAGACGGGCCCAAGCCCACGAAGCAAGTAGCGGCCCATGAAAGAATCGGAGGTCCGCGAAGGAAGGCCAGTCCAGTCCAACGGAAATAGGCGCGAAGCCACGCCAGCAGAAGCCAACGGAAACCTGCAGCGCATTAAATGCGCCGC
>JAOVVI020004660.1:0-17377 GCA_028571085.2 Nepenthes alata
AGGACAAGGTGATTTTCGATGCGGATGGGTATGTTACGGGCCTAGCCACCGGAGAGCCAGCCCAGCGTCCGGCCCAGCCCACAAACCCATTTGGCCGCCCTCTTAGGGACCCAGTTGGCCGCCCTCTTAGGGAGCTCCGCCGCAGTAGCTGGCCAACCCGGGTAACAGGGAAATATCACGATTTTATCCGTTCCTAGGATATTCTGTTATTTTTGTTGCTATTCTGTATTTTGTTGTTAACTCCTGTGGGCCCATTTTCCCGTGTTCTGTTATTTTCCTCTTCCGTTATTGCGTGCGACTATATGAATGAAACGGAACGGCCTCTGAGGCTAACGAAATTACAACCAATTCTCTCCTGTTTGTTCTGTGTTCTCCTTACCCCTCTATTCTCTGCGTCTTCCCCTCTCCTGTCTGAATCCACCTTCCTTTCGTCTGAAGATCGCCCTTCTACTGCTCAACTCCTCACTCGATCTGTTGTTGCATGCAACAGATAACGATGAATTATCTCTGATCGTGGGTTGAAATGAAGTGTGTTTGACCGCCGACAATGGTACAAAGTTAAATGACAGTGTGCTCGATAAGGTGTGGTTAAGAAAAAAGGTTTCTTATGATCACTTGTGCATGCTTAGGTGTAAATTATTTGTTTATATTTCAGGGGATAAATAGTCCAAAATTGAGATGAAGATGTGATAATGCATCTTTCTTAACTATGAGGAATATAAACTTTGCTATCGGTTCTATAATTTAGTAGAGAAGAAGCTTGTAAGGTCTAGAGGTATATGTTTATTGAAGACAAGACCATTAAGGATATGATAGAGCGGAGAAGGTGATTTCCACCAATGACAACAACCAACTTTGCAATATGATCTAATGTCATTGACACTAAAACCAATTCAAATTGAAAATGATACTTAAGGTGATCATAAAAGTGATAGAGACCATAAAATTTCCACTTTTGATGAAACGAATGATGCTAACGTTGATGATCGTACCTATGATAATGTTTATCATAAAGCTCCCAAGCCTACACCAACCATCACACTTTGATGATCCATGAGAGATTAACATCTCTCCTCATACTTATCGATCAATAAGTATGCATTATTTATCGATAACAGAGAGCCCGAATACTTTGATGAAACTATAGAAGATAAATACAAGACAAAGTGGATGATACCATACAAGCTATAAGATGAAGTTTTTACATAAAAATCCAACGTTTAAACTTAACTAAGTTACCTAAGAAAAGCATTAAAAAAAGAGAATGACTCTCAAGCACAATACAAGGCGATGTAAAAGAAATTTGACTAATAGAATAGTATCGATTTTGAAGAGATTTTTCTTTCCATTGTGAAGACGTTTTTCATTCAAATTATTCTTAGATTAGCTGCAACCCTTGACCTAGACATTGAATAACTAGATATGTGGATAACTTCCCTTCGTGATGATTTTAAAAAGAAAACTTCCATAGAGTAATAGGGGAAGTTTTGAGTTAAGAAAAATAAGCATCTTGTTAGCTGCTTAAAAAAGATCATTTATGGACTAAAGCAATATAATGCCTGATTTGTTTCATTTGTGACTTATGACATCATTATTTTGGGCATTGGGTCAATTTGAGAAATAATTGTATGATTAAAAAAATTAAAAAATTAGATTTTAAAAGAATTAGACTAGCGCTTGATTGGCATTTATCTCTACACTCGTGCATATTTGAGGTAGTAGGCGTATGCCTGATAAATTTTTATTGAGTGTTCATACGTGATTTAGTCAGTGTAGTGGTACATGAAGTGTATATATTGGTGCTCATATTCACCTTTATTGATTTGTGACTCTTGGTATACACCTATTTGGTACACGTGTGCCGCTTTGATATATAATGCCAGCTATGCCATTTGTCAATCATTTTACATAGTAAGCGAGAGAGGGAAAAGAAAGAGAAGCGAAGAAGAAGAGAAAGAAAATAATTTTGAAACTTTTTCGAAACAAATCTATGAGATCAAAGATTTAAAATAAGTATTTTTAAATTTATTTTTTAGTCTATTTTAAGATTTTTTTAATTTTATTTATATTTTTTATTTTCATTGTACCTGCATATCATATTTTACATCCATATTTTAAATATTATTGCATGCATATATTTTTTTACCAAATATTTTATAGTTTTTTTTTTGGATTTTACTAAAGGTTTAAAGCTTTTGTCCTTTTTTTACAGAATAAGTAAATATTTTAAAATATTATATTCGTACATAAAAATATTTATGAAGAAAAGTTATAAAATTTTATACATTTGACCTTGCATGTTGATATTTCATGTAAGTGTTTGATAAGAATTTTATGTTGATTTGACATGAGTTTTTATATTTTTTTATAGGATAAAAGGCTTTTGTATTTCTCCTTTTTTTACATGGTAAAACATTTTAGATATTTGTTATATAGTTCTTTATTTGTTCGTTTGTTGAGAACACTTATAAAGAATTGATGAAAAAATATATTCGAATGTCATATTATACTAAACTTATTGGAAAACTGCATCTACCATCTACAGGTATAAAAAAAAGTATCACTTGAACCATCTATAGGAAATAATTTGTAAATAGTCTACCTATGAGTTTAAATAATTTTAGTTTAGCTTAAGGTTACCGAAAAATGTGTAACCCTTTATTAAAACTAACCTTTTTGACCTTAGTTTTTAGATTTAGCATGGTTTGCTTTAAATATCTTATTTGCATCATATTCTACTTTTGAAATAATTTTAACTTCTTGAGATTTGTAAACTTTGACACAATATTTAAATTAACCCGACCATGAAAATTTGAGACTTTTAAAATTATATGATTTAAATTTTGGATAATTTTATATAAATTTACATTATTTGATATTTATATACGTGTTATGAACTTTTTGTACTAAATTATAATTTAGAATGTGTATCTGAAATATTGGATTTCATAATGTTTATGGTTTTTTTATTCTTCTATCTATTTTATATATATCTGAAACAATATAATTCAAATTTAATATTCATAATGTTTATATATTCTATTTTATATATAAATTATAACTTTTTTTGTATAAAAGATTTAGGATTGATGAAGTAAATTCATAAAATTTTTTTGTGATTGAAAATAAAAAGGTTTTGGATGCCTTAAGAAGGTTACATTGAAAATGTGCTTCAACATATTTTAAATTGAACATTCGACAAAGTCCTTCTACAAATTATGAGAAGGCTGGTATGAGACATACTCCTTATGAGATGGTGTGTACAAAGCCATTTCTTTCCAATCCCAAAAAGAAATATTTATCTGTCATAAAATAGGTATTAAGGTATTTTTGGAGTACTTTGATTTTTCTTCACTCGCTCTTATTGTTATTACTTGGATTTATTATTATAAGGTATTATATCCTTACATTTATTGGATGTTTTTATAATTGTGACTCATCGTATAATAGATATTTTTTGAACTCATAAATTTATATTTTTTTTATTTTAAAAGATTTTTCATGTAAAATATCATACATCGATATTTATAATTATTATTTTGCACTATATATTATCGTATTATTTCCTTACGAGTTCAAACAAAGAGCTTAGTAACAACCCTTATAAATATTTATTCTCGACTCTATGAGTACAATTTTAGCATTCAAAACCCAATATTTTTCCAAACTCAGCTCTATGACACGTTCACTAGATTCTAATTGGGCTCTAACCCAATTTGATTTTATACCCATCAAATAGCGATTCGAAAAGTGTTAGCTTAAGCTTCTCTTACTTACCGTTAGGATTGCCGGTATTTTTTTCTAATTTTACCGCAAATAATGACTCAGACGGAAAAAATAACATGGAAAAGCCCAATCTCAATTGGGCCTGGCCACGGCCATGCGATGTTTAAGTGCCCGGCCCGACGTCAAACTAATGCCCGATTCATGAGATTATCGCCGTAGACAGAGTCCAACCCTCAAGAAAAGTGAAATGACATATCTGTCCTTTCGGCAGGACGATATTTGCCTGCCAAATTTGTCGTCTCCGTTTTTAGGAAGCTTCAATTCGACCTCAATATCCGGTAAGCCCACCTTCCGTTCCCGTAGCCATCTCCGTCAGACGCAACCAGAAAGTCAGTCACGCCATTTAAAAAAAATTGGGTTTAACAAAATTTCGCCGAAACCAAGACAACGACGTAACTTAACGAAATCCCAACGCTCGACAACGTCGGCCCACGCGCTCCTGTCTCACTTCCCGGCGAGTCGGCGATCTCATGTCATCTCTGTTTCCCTATCATGCGGCTCACGCCTTTCTTGTTTATCATCGCCGCTTATCATTTCCCTTACTCCAACCGACGCCTTTTTCACCCCTCGTCTCTCCTCAGATCCGATCCCAAATTTTCAATTTCTCCACCACCGTCGGTGAAACCGCCGTAGCGAGATCTGGGTATGGGTGAATTAGAGGAATCTCTGTCTCATCCGTCGAGAAATCTGTGGTCGTTGCCGGTCCGTGAAGACTGTTGGAGCCAGGAAGCTACGTTCACTCTCATCGAAGCCTGGGGTCAGCGTTACCTGGAGCTCAATCGTGGAAACCTCCGCCAGAAGCACTGGCAAGAGGTTGCCGAGGCTGTCAATGCCCGCCATGGCCAGATCAAGAAGGCTAGACGGACGGATGTTCAGTGCAAGAACCGGATCGACACTCTGAAGAAGAAGTACAAGATCGAGAAGGCTAGGGTTTTGGAATCGAACGAGAGTTTCACGAGCCAGTGGCCGTTCTTCCCTCCTCTCGACGCGCTGATCGGATCGACGATGACCACTGCGGCGTTGAAAAAGTCTTCGCCTCTGACGCCGTCGACAGGACCTCCGATGGCCGTGCCGCTGATGCCTTACCGTAGAACTCCGACTTCAGTCGCTGCTGAGACGGTGCTTCCGCTGAAGCGCCCGTCGTCGATGGCGACAACTCTTCCAATCGATGAGTCTTATTTTAGAAAAAATTATTCTGCCGTTGCTGCCGCTGCTGCGGCGGCGGCTGCAGCTGAGACGGATGATGAGGAGGATGAGGAAGAGGAACTGGAAGAGTCGAAATCGGGTGGGGAGGCTGGCGAGGCGGATGGGATACAGAAGTTGGCGAAGGCGATCGACAGGTTCGCCGAGGTTTATGCGAGAGTAGAATCAGAGAAGCAGCGACAAATGATTGAGTTGGAGAAGCAGCGGATGAAATTTGCCAAGGAATTGGAGTTGCAGAGGATGCAGATGGTTGTGGAGTTGCAGGTTCAGCTAGAAAAGATTAAGCGTGCAAAGAGCTCGAATTCAAATAGCGACACAAAGATTTGATCTTGTTTAATCCACTGCCTAAGCAGTGTGGCGTGCATTTTTCCTTAGTTTATTGATAAAGAGGTATTGCGTAGCTAGTCCCCCCGGACCTGTGAACAAAAAAATACAAATAAAAAAATATCCATAGAGTTCATATTATTCATAGATGAGCTTATGATGTCGCTTGCATCCTCTCTGTTATTTAGTGCTTATTGTTATAGATAGGCTAATGTATTTTTGTCCTTCTAAATGCAAGAACATGAGAATTTCCTGGATTAGAGGTTCCCCATCTTTTCCACTTCTGATAAGCATTGACGTGATTTAGAGGTTGTTTTGGCAGTTCGTTGATGTGATTTAATATGGATAAGTAGTTTATGTTGATGGTCACCGTTCTTAGTTTATCAGCAATAGGCATAAGTGGTAAAAAGAAAGGAAAGAAAAGAAATGTCTTCATGCTTATATATTGGATAGCCATGGCTGTAATTTGTATTTGAAAGTTCTCTTCTCTTTTTCCCCTCCAGCATGGCTATGTAAATGATGTTGCTGTTCTTTGAAGTACAGCTTTATTTATTTGACTTGGCAGTGACGGTAGTTCAAGTGAGCTTCTGATATAGGCTTTTATGACATCTTAATATTAGACCTCAATGGTGATAAGGACGCCTAGTATTTGCTGGGATAGGGGTTGTTGTAAGGGAAGGGAATGAACGTCCTTTATTTTGCAGGGCTTGGCAAGCAGTCTAAGATCCCGACCCCTCAAATGCCACAACTTGAACTCTGAAAACAATAAATTTCTGCAGAAATTCAAAACCTTTGTCAATCCTAGCAAAGTAGCATCATTTTAATCAATGAAATGGTAATGGTGGAGTAGTTATTAATTTTGTTTATTTTCTTATGCAAACAATTGAAGTCATCTGTTCATCTGCTCTGTCTTCTCTTCATAAGTTGGTATAGAGAAGAAAATGACAGAAACTAGTGTTCTAAACTTGGACTTAAGGCACTAATAAGGAAAACCTTCTTGGTTTCTGTTCCATTGATCTCTCAAAGTAGGGAGATTTCCATTGCATAGAACACTATCCTATTTACTAGCCAACTGAAAATTGTCTATGCTGGTTGCATATACCTTTATGTAATTTCCATCAAACCCTGCAGCTCTGGTTGCTGATGTATTGATCTGAAATTATAGCCACTTATCAACTTAATCTTTCTGTGTATCAGAAATATCAAAGATAAACAAACGCTTTGACTTTTAGCCTTGAAGAAACCACTCAAAGTCCTTGACTTGACATTCATTGCTAGAAGCAGCATAACCTTTGTTTGTGACTTTTGAAGCTACCCCCTCATGGACCTGCTGAATGTGTTTAGTATCCATGACCTGCCCTTTTTCCCTCATAAATTGGCAGTATCTATCATCATTTACTCAAGTCTGAACAGGGTAGTAGAATCTAGTACTGTTATGGTCCTCCAAGCAGAGAAGACTATTCTGTTAATCTCATCATTTACCCATTTAATTTCTAATTCTGACTATTAAATGGATATGAGAGCTTTCCTATTGGGAGGACCATAACAACTATTAGTGGAATCAAGTGGTGGGTGCTGCTTGGAAGAGCGGCTTCTTTATAATTCTGCTTAATGAATTCTTATATGTGAAATTCAGCTGTTGCTTATCAAAGTCCCAAGATTGGCATGCTTAATGTCTAAAACCTGGTTGATTGATTCTCTTTGTCCATCTGCCAAGCGATTGGATACTTCAACTGAGTCCCTGTTGCAAAAGGTTTTTTTTCACAACCCCGATCCCAAACACATAATTAAATAAATAATCAAAGCTTATTTCAAAGTCGGGATATGATGCTACAACAAATATCATTAGATAATTTCAATAATATAAAACAAAGCCTAAGATCCAAAAGTCACGTCCAAAGGTGGCTCTAGAATAAACCATTGCCTGATTGATGAATATTCAAAAGTAAGATAAATTATTCTTAACGAAATGCCAATTTACTAATAATACAAAACCATCATAATTTAAAGGCCCTTAGCCCCAAAAAAAAAAAAAAACTTAGATGATCAATTGCTTGAAATTACAATAATATGACAACCAAAATAAAGCCTAAGACTATTCTTTTCAAAATTGCCCGTACGTAATCCTACAAAAGATCTAAGCCCACTAATTTTAAAAGGTAGTAATAAATAGCAAGAACGAGTCTAATACCCATTAAAGTGGCTATAATTTATCTATTAGTGGATATTCATGAACAAAACATATGAAGGGATAATAATAATGATCAAATGTTAAAATGCTAAAAATGTTAAAATGTAGATAAAAACATGCAAAAATGTTATGAGAATATATGAATTAAGGATCAGTGATGACTTCACTAACAAAAGTTAAATATCAAAAATCGGATATGATTGCTTCCACATAGTCAAAAGCATATGCCACTATTTACTACTTGTTAGTGGGTTGACTATATGTTATTTTCTATAATTGAAGTCAAGCACTATTTTTTTGACCTGTAGATGTTAGGTTTGATTCTCAATTTGTAAAAAGATATATAGAGATATGCCTAAATATATTCCATAGATTCTCTATAATAATTTTCATTTAGTTAAAACCAAAAAAATAAATATACAATTTTTGTTTTCATATTTGAAAAACAATTCATCTTTGCAAAATTAGAGCTCTCACTAAATACCTGTATAAACGACACATGCAAGTATAATTTCTCAAAAAATTCAGGATTTCTAGATAACATGTTTAAATTAAGGTACAAACCTTTAAAATCTCATAAAATAGAAGCAAATCTTACATGCATGCAACATAATATGAAAAGAAGTAGAAAACATGCACAAACATTTGACAAGACATGATAAGAGTTTTTGGAATTATTTAACAATAAGGAAGAAATGAGTTTAGATACACTTGCCTTAAATTAGATTTACCAAAGATTTGTTTGAAATCACTTTAAACTTACTCTCTCCTTCCTCCCTCTTCTCTTCTCCTCTTCTTATTCTCTCTTTTCTCAATATTTTGCTGAAAAGTGTAGAAAATATGCAGGAAATCCTTAAATAACATACTAGCACATATGTGCCAATTATACATGGATCAGGTGCAAAGACTAATTTTAGCCTATGCATGAGAGCCCATCAGACACTCATTAGGTGCCGCGATATTAGAACAAAAACATAGAGCACCTTTCATGCTCACATCAGGCATGAAGATTTTACTTCAAATATGCTCATGTGTGACTCTTGCACCTATCAGGCTCCCCTTATGTTTTTCCCACTACGATCTGACAATTTTTGACTAGATCCCACAATTGCTCTTAATAATTTATTAATTTACTTTAACTTAGCTTTATTAAATAAATCTTGGTATTTAGATTACCCAGTTTCTTTGGAAAACAAATGAGGTAGACTCAGCATCTGAGGCTTTTAGGCACAGATTCTAAATCTAAAAAATCCTCCCTACAAAACTGGCATCATATCCCCTGGCCTTAAAAAAGGAAACCTATTAGACAAAAGCAATGCCCAATCGATGCCATGATGCTTCTTGTTCTGGTAAATTGTGTATAACCTGTAGGATGTAAGTTTTTCTTGGTGTACCCTGTCACCCAGTGTGAGAGGTTTGACTAACCTCGATGAAAATTCATGGCGGTTGACCTTTCCTTCAATTTCATATTAACCCCAAAAGGAAATCCATAAATTGATTCATTCTCAAGTTCTTTGAGCTATTGTTAGTATTTGTAAGGTTTTTGCAACCTAAGAACTCAAGGCAAAACACAAGCAAATGCCAGTCCTTTGATCATCTTCACATTTATCTAGTGCCTTCCATCAATTTATTGAGTGCCTTCACATGTGATTTGATCCACCACTCATCTGTGATCACACACATATTACATGTAAATATTTAAGTTTTAGCTTGCATGAATGCTTTGATTCCATCAAAACTCAATCAGCTCACATTGGGGTCAACATTGAAAATTGCGCAATTGACTTCCACGTTATATGTCATTACACAACATACAACTACTTGAAATTGTGAGTGAACGATCAAAAACCTCAGCGTTTGGAGTATCGCTCTGTTAACTTTTTCAACAGAATTGTCCCCGGAAAGCTCTTCTTTATCAGTCAGTGTAAAGAATGATAATAGAGCTGAAATTCCTTAGGAGTGTTAGGTTGGCTCTCCAAACTGTGCACCCTTCCAAACTTTGCTAATTAAATGATATTCAATTCCTTTCTGTATGTTCATTTTCAGATTTTTTAGCAGATAGAAATGAACCTGGCATTTTACAAGGGATGAGTCACATCGCAAACTTGATTCCTGAGGAGCCGCAAAGTGTGCTTCTTTCTACCTTCTGTAATAGGAATAAACACTCGGCTTAACATAATGAGTCAGCAGTAGATCTCACAATCATGGTTAGAACAGAAGAATATGATCAGAATTGATCAGCACACTTTCTCAAGCAGCTTTTTGATTAGTGTGCAACTACACACTCCTTCAGGAATGTTGAATTTTGTTCTTTCTTATGAAAGGACGGGCACTCTCACTTGAATTACCCTCACTAGGGTGCAAAACTTCACCTTGGATGTCATTTTTCTCATGCTAAAGTCTACCATCTACAAAGGACAGGTCAGAGCTATCCCAGTACCTTTTCTGAGGCACCTTATCTGTGTAGAGACAACTGCACTTCTTGCTGGCATTTTTAGCTTTATTCCTGGATCAGCTGCTTTCAATTAGATTCTTCACGCTTTGTAAGCAAGTTTCTTTTGTTCTCTTTCCGTAGCAAAAACTTAGCGGCATCCTCAATTCATGTTATACCTGTTGGAGTTGGGTCAATTATTCTATATACTATGCCTTTCTTTAGGCATTGGCGCAGGACAACACAAGCACAGTGGGAAAGAAACAATCTACAACATTTATGATAGAATTGCTTGTCACTGAATATGACCATTCACATCAAAGCGCGACATGTCACCCTAGGAAAGAAATTGATGGAGATGTATCATTAACAATTATACCAAAGGAATTGATATCCGTATTAAACCGGTCCATCTCATAGCAATTTCTCAAGATCATTTATGATTAGATCACACACCTAGCCACTACAAAAGAAACATGTCCAGAAAATGTTGAGCTGCCTCCAATTCTTCATCTTCAATGGCCATTGTCATCACTCTTCAAATCTGACTGATTCCCATTGAACTGGACATACATCAGTTTCTTCGTACTCTTGATTACTTTCACTGCAAAACAGTCCAAGCATCCTTTCTACATCTTTTTTCCAGCTCGACTAGGTGTTCCTTCATTCCAAACAAGCATACGGATTTTGGAAAAGCATGTGACCTGCTATTGCTTGGATATCTATGGATGAGAATTGTTTTGACCAAAGGTTCTTCGGTAGAATGGGAATGAGAATGTTGACGTAGGTTCATGTCAAGGAGTATGGTGGGGTAGGCTTCTTTTAACATGTTTCAGTTTTTCATGATAATAATGTATTAGTTTGAAAATGTCACAAAAGGAACATTGAAGTGTCATAGGATTATAAATGAAAAATAATGCTAAGAACCTCTACTATGGCTTTTTGTTTCTTGTTTACTTGGCTTATTAACCTAAAAATATAGTGACTTGTATCAGACACAGAAATGAAAAGGAATCACTACAAATTTCTCATATATTTAGTGGGAACTCTGAATATAGCGTTCCAAATTGCTAGTATTCCTATCTGAGAACCAAGATAACAATTTGCTAAGGTCATAGGAAATAATGGTAACTCTGGTTTTGACCCCATCCGGGGTATATTGTCTCCTCAATCATCCTAAATCACTTTCAGCTATCCTCCAACTTTCATTGTTGGTTGTGGCAGCCCCACAACCACTCTGCTCTGCTGGTTTATGTTACCATGTGAGGTGCCATTGGTTTTGCTGTTTGTGGATCTCCTTGCTCTATTATGCAACTTCTGTTCTTTCTTAGTCCGTAATCTTCAATTTGGATATATCATTTTATTCTATTCACGTATTTAAATGTATTTAGTGTCTTTGGAACTTCTAATTTACGTGGTATTAGTATTGAAGTTGAAACTCTTCATAAGCATATACAGGTTGCCATGTATACATGTTCTTCATTTCCTGTTCAAATGCCTTTTTTATTTAGTGGGGGGCTTGCTAAGCATGCACAGGATTAAAGATACAAGCATTCTTCTGTTTGAATTACGTAGGATTTCTTGTTGGCTTTGTCAACCATGGATCTGAAAATTTAAATTACGGCTAAAAAAAAAAATGATTTATGAGCAGTTCTCTTTGTTCCTCGCAGATATTTATGGCTTTCAGGACCTACCCACTCTGGTCCTATTTCTTTCAGGAGTTCATTGAATGAGCAAGATCGGCTGCATTTCATATGATTCTGGCTGGTTTTAGGTGGACAATTTGGATACCTGTCAGAGTGATCAGCTGCAGTCAAGAATGATTCAACAAAATGCAGCGGCCACAGATCTTCTGCTCGTCCTCCTACCTTCTCTTTTTTCCCACTGTTTTTTCAGATGCTTCAACATATCCTGATGGGGATAATTACTCAGCATCATGGGTTCTTGTAATCTCGGATAGCTTAATTATTCTGTAAACTTTTGCCATTGAGCCTACTTTTGAATGCCCAAGAGAAGTTCACTTCCCCTTTTTTGGTGGTCGGTGCATTCATTTCTTTGTGCGCTGTTGCTTCCATGGTTCTTATTCCATCATCGGGAAAAATGAAAATTCCCCTTCTTCCAGGCATTAAATGTAATACTGTTGCAATCTCATGCTTTGTTTAATTGACGTGTACTTTTCAAATACTACAGATGCTTTGGCAGATCATTTAACGAATGATGGGAAAGCAGGAAATGCTGATCATCAGCTCTCAGTGTGTAAATCCCCGTTTGTCTCCTCTGATCACTTGTGAGTGAGCGGTGTTCAAACTAATCATAGGATTCAACTTCTTCCGCCCACGAGTCTTTGCAGCATACTCCAGAGCTGACCCAAAACCAGACAATTCAGTCTCTTCTTCAGTGTGTTTGGCTGATGAACAAGTCACCCAAAAGTATTCAAGTCCAATGTCTTTTTGGGCATCGGTCCTTGTGCTCAAGCCGATGATGCCAATGGTTCAGGACTAGACTCTGCAAAAAAGAGCTCCTTGCTTTTTTGATTTGACGGGGATCAAACTACCTGTGTCCCGGGAAACCAATATATTACAGGATCTAGCCAATGAGACAACTGTTGGTATGCGCTGTGCCTCTCGGAGGGTTGCTGTTGAGATGGTTCATGTTCAATCTTCCAACTGTCGCTTCAGTAAATGGTCTGGGCCAATGGGAACCTCTTGGGACTTGAGCCATTGAAACCTCTAGGCATGGTAATGCAATTGGTTTATTGCATAAAACCTCCAAGAGGACGTTATCCCAACTACCGGTACAGATCAATTTTCGACATTTTGTTTTGGGCACAGAAATTGGTTGAGCATTCATTTATTGATTCTTTTGATATTCACCGAAGCAAAAATCCAGTTGCACGTGATGTCAAAGCTACATCTAACATTAGGCTAGGATGTGTAAGAACAGCCAACGCTGTTGATGTGTACCTTAGGCTAGGATCTGGTCTGACGAAATTCTATCTAAATTTTAAAATTTTAAATTCAAATCCTACATACTATAAATACAAACAAAAACTTTGAAGGAAATGGAACTCATCTCAAAATATCATCCAATGTTTAAATTAGTACTTTTATTTTAATAGTTTTGAGTTATAAAAGGTTAAAGGAATAGAGCAGTGTGAGAATTAAATGGTGGAGGATTATGGAGGGTGAAGTGGAGGAGTTGGTTTTGAAGCTTTTATTCTTCTTTTCTCTTTTTTATCCTCCTTTTTTCCTCTCCCCTACTTGCAGGAAGAGGGGGCTGTTATTTATAGTGTCACCCAGAAGTAGTTCCTTAATAATGGCCTCTCAGAATCAATTTCTCTGAGGCAATTCTTAAGATAAGCAGTTCTTTCCTCTAACTTGAATAAAAAGCAGGTTGTCAACCATTTTTTAGGTCCTGCTGTGATCATTGTGATTAATTGCACCGATTGTTAGTAGCTTAGAGGCAGTTGCTTACATGAAAAATTATAGGTTGGGTGACACGTGATAACAGATTTACAATGACCCATTCTTTGATATCTTCTTTTATGACAAGAGTGATATTGTGCTATTAGCCTAATTGGGCCCATTTGTGTGTTGGCTCCCCCCATTCTTTTAGACCTAGCCTTATGCATGACTTCGGCTTAGCCTAACACTAATCCTCCAGCTTTAAAGCTTAAAATTGGACTTTAAAACTATATGTTTGGTTTTTGTTTTTGGTAAGTTATATGTTTGGTTTCTAGGAGTTGAATGACTATTCTTTACTCTTGTCTTTTGTCCTTTCTCTCTCCATGGGGGAAAGTCATTGTGGCGAGCAGTCATCGTCTCCTCGTGACACTGCTCACCTCCTAAGTCCCCTTCTCGAAATCTCTAGCAGTGAGTGGAGTGGACATCTTGGTTCATTTTCTCTTTCTCGTTCGAGATATCGTTGAAATTGTGCACGACGGTCTAATTGGAGCTGTTAATAATTACTACCCTAACGTCATTCTTCTTCTTTCCACCCAGGTCTTATGACGTGGTATTATTAATTAAGATTTAATTTGTACGTATTTTGAAGTGAAAACGAATGAATATTGGAATGCTTTATATCTGCTCATATGTTTGATCTCTCAGATTGTTGATTTAATCTCTTTCTTCTCAGACTTGTACGTGTTCGTCTAGAGATACATAGCTCCTTAGGATAGTGACTAATCAATAAATTTGGTAGACCTCTTGCTCAAATTGCCAAATCTGCTGGAGTGTTAGTGGAATGGTTCTTAAAATTAATAGCCTAGAAACGAGTGATTAGATGATACTCTTAATATCTACTTGGTCGGAAGGACACGAGGAATACTGTTGCAAGGCCCATCTTCCTGGTGAGAACACTCTTGAATCTCTTGTACATCAAGGATTCTGTCTTTCGGGTGTCCCCTCTTCGTCTTCAAAATTAAGGAGCCTTCAAGATGAGAGAAAATAAGGTGGTAAGGCAACTCTTAAACCACTGGAAACTTAAACTAAATTTGCGCTTTCTTGGAGGTGACTTTCTTATTCTTTGACTTCCTATTTGAAGTCTACACTTGAGGTAACGGGGACGGTCCCCAAATCTATCTCATATGGACTTGAGCATACATGATATATCTTGAAGCTACGGAGCCATTGTTTCGATATCCCGTGATGCCAAAGAATGAGTATTTAGTTGACTGCCATTGTTATTATGGATGTCGTAAGAAGAGTCGTCCTGAGGATACTGATTAAATTAGCCATATACACAAGTGTTCACCATGGCATATGATTTGTAAACCTTTATGGGTATGTTTGGATCAATTGGTTCCCGCATATGGCAGCGTGATGCATTTCTAAAACTTGGATTTGGTCCAAAGAAATCAAGCCTAAACTTTAAGCTTTTAAATTATGATCTTATATACTACTACTACAAATAAGAACTTCAAAGACGATGGAGTCATTCTTCAAAATATCCTCTAATATTTAAATTAGTATTCTTGGCTTAACAATTTTGAGTTAAGAAAGGTGAAAAAAAGATAGAGCGAATATAAGAATTTAAATATTGAGAAATTATAGGGAATGAAATGGATGACTTAGTTTTGAAGTCGTGATTTTTTTTTCTCTTTATTCTTCTCCGATTTTTTCCTCTACCCCACTTACATGAAGAGGGGGCTATTATTATAGTGCCATCCGGAGGCAGTTTCTCTGAAAATGATTTCTTAGATTTGGTTTCTCATATATGGTTCTTGAGCCAAGTGGTTCTCTCCACCGGTTTGAATGAGAAGCTCATTGCTGCCTATTTTCTAGTCTTGGTGTGAGAATTGTAGTTGACTGTACTAGTTGTGAGCAATTGAAACGTAACTGCTTGCAAGAGGAATTATAAGTTGGGTGACATGTGGTGATATTTTTGTAATGGCTTGTTCTCTGATCTCTTCTTTTGTGATTCAAGTGATATTGGGCTAATTTTATGCTTTTGTCCTAATCAAACTTATTTGTGTCTTGGGTTCACTTCTTCTCTTAAGTTTGACATTACACTTAGTTCCCATTGGGCCTAACAGTTCATCGCGGTTTCCTAATGAAGGGTTTTCAAAGAACTGGATCTCTAGGCTATGACAGGAAGCCAAAATCGAATAACTAAGCCACCTGAAATCCAATAGAAGTGTAAAAGAGGATCAATTTGATACTGCATATAATTTAGCTTGTTCCTTCACAAAGACAAATTCGAAAGAACGATGAAATTCTCCCATGAATTGGCCTCCACCTTGACCACCATTTGAATATATGAAGCTATATTTTCTCTTAGCTATATGCCTTATCCAAGTCACTTGACTCCTAAGCCATGTCCATAGCCAAACCCTCACCCTACCACTGAATTGTAATTCTTTTTGAACACATCGCATAGGTATCAGAGTGGATGTAACTGGTAAATCCTCGAGGCGCTTGCTAACCATTTATTTTCGACAGTGTTTTCAGACCCAAACATCATCCTAAAGAGGCCAAAATGCTTTGATGTAATAGATTTTACCTTGGACACCTACCAAGCTCCATCACCACTTTTCTATGTTTTGTGTGCATATGTTTTAGGTTCAATACAGCTGATAATATCGAACCGAAATGCTAGTTTTAATATCTGCATCATTTGCGAAAAATACTTTAAAAACTCATTATCTTGATGATTGCATTTTTTCCTTATTCTAGTTATAGGAAGAAAGAAAGACCCCTGGCCTCGATGTCAATTCGATTTTTGTGCATAAAAATTACACAAATATGAGAGTGGAAAATGGAAAAAGTGTTACCCTAACCCGTGAGATAAAAATCACACTTTTATAAGGGAATATACTTTAGCCGTTCTTAAGATATATTAAGTAAGTAATAATAATAATAATAATAAATTCACATAAAAATAAATAATACGTAAGTATTATATCATTGAAAGATACCTAAAAATAGCTAATAATTGTTTCCTAATCATCCATGTTGTTTATCAATATATGAACAAGATAGGTAAAGAAAAGTTCACCAGCTTGTGCAAGTATGTCATCTATCTATGCTATATAGATATATATATCAACAGTAAACTTTAGATTATTATATTATTAATTGAAAATTCTTTGTGATGCGTCCTGGATCCGAACTTCGAACAGATTCGGGCTGATTTGCTTGTCGTGATTTCGGCTTCGTTCACTGAGTTTGGATCTTGCACACCACTAAAAAGAACAGGTCAGTGTGTCGGCTGAAAGTTGTCACACCGAAAAAACTCCGACGCTCAAGTCAGTAAACAATCTTTGAAATATGAGAAGGTCATAGAAAAATGAGGATTGAGAGAGAGAGAGAACAGGAGCGTGTATCTCCAGATGAAAGAGAGGCGGAAGTCGTCATCTTGAATCTGGAGGGTGGGGAGGCAATGAACAGTTGTTAGAAGCGCGTTGTTTGCCTTAGGTTTGTTCTGAGTTTCAGCAGAGGATTCAGGATCGTCTATCTGTGAGTGTTTTTGTGTATAACAGTTTGCTTGTGTTCGCATAACCGAACACGTGCCTTAAATGAGAATTTAAGGGCTTATTTATGATTGAGAGGGCGATCTTTCTCATTTGGAAAGAGTGATCCCCTATGTGATTCTTGGTTGCCTTACCTTTCAGAGTTGAGGCCAGTTGTCAAACAGAGCATGGTAATTTCCTTCCGTGGCGGCCAGCAGCTTTCCAAACTGCTCACATTCCTTTGGTGTATTTTACCATTGGAATCTCCAGTTGGCAGGAGATTGGGAAAATCTTGTGCCTTCCTTATGTGAATGGCGTCGATTTTGTCAACATTAATTTTGGGAGCTAACTGGGATCGTGGAAGATGTGGGAAAAATCGTTGTTGGTCGTCTGATGTATCGTGGGCTCAAGTGGGCCAAATCCATAACTGTAGGGAAAACCACTGTTGGGCCCAATAGCTACAGTACGTAGACGGTCAACGTTTGAGTTG
>JAOVVI020004661.1:0-17377 GCA_028571085.2 Nepenthes alata
ATCAATTAAAGTATATAATTTAAATGTAAAATTATATATTTTTTATGGTAATTATATGTTATTAAATATAATATTTAGTGACAAATTAAAAATTTATCACTAAAGATTTTGTGACAAATGTTTAGTGATAATTTAGTGATAAATTAATATTTTGTCACTAAAGATTAATATTGTTATAGTGATATTAAACATGATTTAAATGTGCTACTAAAAATAGCATTTGCTCTCATAAATTCTTACATAAATATCAAGTGAACTTCCTAGTTTGTACCAAAGAAAAAAAATATATAACATGTCTAATAAATGTAGAACTCACAAAAAAATAAATCAAAATCTAACAAATTTCTCATTGCAATCTTATAAGGGCATCTTGTTGGCACAAAACGGAAGATACGGTGACTGGTCGAATAGACCGCTCAGGCGCCAACAGAGATGAGCGCTCAGACGGGCGGGCAACAATAGAGATAAAATGAGTGAGAAAATACACACGAAATTTTAACGTGAAAATACCCTTCCAAACTAAGAAAACAATTACGAAAAAAATCACAAAAAGAATACACTATGAACAGTTGATTGTTTATAAGAATGTTAGTTACACAAGCCCAAACAAAGAAAATAATCACAAGTGTATATCTCTCAATCTCTCTAGAAAAAAGGTATCTCTCTCTCTATATTTATAACAAAGACTTGCCCACAGCTCTCTCTATGCACGCACAAGTGATGCACCACTAAGGAATGAGCACAAGTATATATATATATATATATACAAGGGAACTAGTGGGCGGCCAGCCACCCTAGCAGTAGGGTGGCAGGATCACGCCTCCTAGGCCTGCCACAGCAGGCGCACGCTTGGCGTGTAGAGTGGCAGGCCTGTCATCCGTTGAAAGTTGTAGCCACGTCAAACTTTCAATCAGGGTGGGTCAACTGCCCACCTGCTGACGTAGCTGTAGCAGACCTACAGAGAGAGAGAGTCAACGCCTAGGCTTTCAGAATCCCCATCCATGTCTTCAGCTACTTCTCGGACCTCTCCAAACGTCCGCGTCTATTTTCTTCCACCTATTCGCGAACATTTTCTTCCACATATCCGCAGACAAAACACCACGAAGGGAGTGACCCCAACAAACTTTCCCTCACGACTGAGTGGGAGCGAAGTTAGTCAGACTGGCAATGTCACAACAAGCCTCCAGCTTTCCCTTTGGCAAAATTTTGGTCAACATGTCCGAGCCATTTTCATCCGTCCGGACCTTTCCAATAGATAGCTCCCCTTCATAAAAAATATCTCTATCGAACGTCAATATGCTTTGACCTGGAATGTAATGAGAAGTTTTTGCACAAGTGTATGTCACTTTGGCTATCACAGAGGATCTCGTACACTTCTTGCCTTAGACCCAACTCTTGGACGAATCTTTTTCATCCATAACATTTCCTTGCAGGCCTCGATCACGGTAATGAACTCTGCCTCCGCAATCGAGAGGGCAATGCACTTCTGTAACTTGGATTGTCAAGAGACTGCCCCTCCCGCAAATTTTACCAAATACTTAGACGTTGATTTTCGAGAGTCAACGTCCTCAGCCATGTCGGCATTCGTGTACCCAACCAGCTGAAACTTCTCCCTTCCAAAATGCAAAGTTATCTTTGAAGTCCCACGAAGATATCTGAAAATCCACTTCACTGCTGCTTGCTCAGTATAAAATGGTTGACCAGAGGGGTACTGACAAGTTTGGAGCTTTCCATTTTAAATTACTGAAGCATCTTTTCAACATAGCCTTCTTGGGACAGCCAAAGCTTCTTGTCCCTCGGTCATAAAATATTCTGATCCCCAGAATCTGTTTCGCCTGTCCGAGGTCCTTCGTGGCAAAAGTTTGCCATAGTTGCTCTTTCAGCACCTTGATCCGAGCATTGTTCTGTCCGACAATCAGCATATCGTCCACATAAAGGAGGACGATGACGAAGTCGTTCTTGAAAAATCTATGGACAAAGACACAGTGGTCGGAAGTAGTCTTATGGTATCATTGTCCGATCTTGACAGACTCAAACTTTTGGTACCACTGTCTCGGAGCTTGCTTCAACCCGTACAAGCTCTTCCTCAAACGACTGACCAGTCCTTCCTTCCCCTTTACCGAGAATCCTTCTGGTTGCTCCATGTAGATTTCTTCTTCAAGATCACCATGAAGAAATGCTGTCCGGACATCCAGTTATTCTATCTCCAGATTCAAAGCTGCTGCCAGTTCAAGTACCACACGGACCGAGGATATCTTAACAACTGGTGTAAATATTTCATCAAAGTCAACGCCCTTACGTTGACTAAAGCCCTTAACCACAATCCGTGCCTTGTGTCTTGGGTGCAAAGTCTCATCGGTCGTCTTCAGCTGGAAAACCCATTTGTTCTTCAGGGCCTTCTTCCCCTTGGGCAGTTTAGCCAACTCAAAGGTATGGTTCTCATAAAGGGAGGTAATTTCTTCCTTCATGGTTTCAAACCATTTATCCTTCTGAGCACTGCTTATGGCCTCGCCAAAGTCCTTAGGTTCTGCTGCATTAGAGAGCAGGACGTACCCACTTGCTAGCAGGCGGATAGACGAATGTCTCTCCCTGGACGATCATCTCACAGGGGCCACCTCGGCCTGTTGAGGGGCAAGATCTTCAACCTGATTCTCCTGAGGGGTTGGAACTACCACATTATTGTTACTGGCCATTCTTGGTCTACCGTCCTCAGCAAGAGGTACTGGACGGACAGCTTCAACATCAACTCTGTCTGTCCGGGAAGTGTTGGGTTGAGACTTCTTCTCTTTCCCAATGTCTTTAATGGTCTCTTCATCAACAAAGACCACGTCACGGGATCGGACCAACTTCTTTTCCACTGGAATAGAACCTATACCCAAGCTCATTCTCGCCACTGCCCAGAAAGACACATTGATTTGTCTTTGGCTCTAGCTTGCTCCTCTCATCTCTCGGAATATGAATAAAGACTTTACAGTCAAATGTCCGAAGATGGTTGTAAGTTGGCTCCTTTCCGGTCCAGATCCTTTCTGGGACTTTCCCGTCTAAAGGCTTACTGGGCGACCGGTTGATCACGTGGGCGGCCGTCTTCAAGGCCTCGGCCCAACAGAATCTCGGAAGCCTGGCCTTGAACAATAAGCACCTGACCCTTTCCATCAGGGTGCAGTTCATCCTCTCGGCCATGCCGTTCAATTGTGGCATCTTCGGTGGAGTCCTCTGATGTTTGATGACGTGTGCTCTGCAATAGGCATTAAAAGTTCCAATATACTCTCCACCTTTGTCACTCCGGATGACCTTCAACTTCCTCCCGGTCTCACGCTCAACGAGGACATGGAACTGCTCAAAGATTCCCGTAACCTGATCCTTGCTCTTGAGGGGGAACACCCACAGCTTCCTCGAGCAATCGTTAATGAAGGAGATAAAATACTGTGCTCCTCCAAAAGATCTTTCCGGAAGGGGTCCACACACATCTATGTGGACGAGCTCTAGGACCTCAGACCTTCTGGATGATGCGTCTTCCTGAAAGGAGACTCTCCGTTGTTTCCCCGCCATGCGGTGAGAGAAAGTCCTCGGCCTTTCTTCATCTAACATTGGGATAAGACCCTTCTTGGCCAGATGACTCATACCTCTCTCACTCATGTGTCCGAGCCTTCTATGCCACAGGTTCGAGGACTCTATACATCTTGTTGCATTCACCTCTGTCACCTCGGCCGTGGCTTTCAACGCATAAAGGCCTGAGGTCTTTCCTCCTCGGGTAACCACCATGGATCCCTTCGACAACTTGAAACCGCTGTCACAAAAGACGCTGCAGTAGCTTTCGTCATCAAGCCGTCATACTGAAATGATATTCATACGAATATTCGGGATGTGTCAGACATCCTTCAAAATTAGTCGGGCTCCATTATTTGTCACCAAGGTGACGTCGCCCCGTCCAATGATCTCGGATGTCTCCATGTTACCCATCTTCAACACTCCGGGGGCACTCAGAGTATAAGTACGGAATAACTCTCTCCTGGAGATGACATGTATGGATACACCAGAATCCACCACCCAGTTAGAGGCCTGCTCAGTCACGATCACAGAGTCCTCAAACTTGCAGGCCAAAAGGAGGTCACCTCCTGTGACGACCGAGACCGAGGACTCTTCTTGTCCTCGTCCTTTCTCGACCTTGTCCTTTTCAGCGTTTTTACGCTTCCACTTGTAACAAAACCTTTTAATGTGCCCTTTCTTTCCACAATGATGACACTCTATGTTCTGATACCGAGAACGTTACTTACTCCGCCCTTTGTCTTCAGACTTTTGGCCACGTCCTCGGCTCCTTCCCATTGATTCGGTGACAAGGACCTCGCAGTGCTGAGAGGTGGACGTACCCTGAGACCGGCGTCTCATCTCCTCATTCAGAACAGCTTCTTTAGCTATCTCCAAAGTCACTACGCCGTCAGGAGTTGTGTTGGTAATGGTGATCCTCATGACCTCCCATGAGTTCGAGAGGGTTACCAGGAGCCAGAGCCCGAGCACCTCATCCTCAAATTTGATCCCCATGCCACCCAGCCGGTCCACACAGCTCTGAAATTTGTTCAGGTGGTCAGCGACAAATGAGCCGTCCTTGTACCAAATCTGCATGAGCTTCATCAAGTGAAGATTTTGTTATTATCGGTCTTGGAGGCGTACAACTTCTACAATTTCTCCCACAACGTCTTGGCATTCGTCTCTCCTCTAACGTGGTTGTACACGTTATCATCGATGAATTGCTAGATATAGTCGCACACTTACTTGTTTTCCAGCACCCACTCCTCGTCCGATTTTTCCGCCGGCTTTTGTGTGGCAAATACAAGATTGTGCATGGACTTCATAAAGAGCAAGTCCGACATCTTATTCTGTCAAGTGTCAAAAGTGGTTCCGTTTAAGCAAGTCATTTTTCTCCCGACCTCCATAGCAGCCAGCAACAAGGTCACCGTTCAGAGAACCTGTCTCTGATACCACTTATTGGCGCAAAACAGAAGACACGACGACTGGTCAGATACACCGCTCTGACGCCAACAGAGATGAGTGCTCGGACGGACGGACAACAGTAGAGATAGAATGAATGAGAAAATACACACGATATTTAACGTGGAAAGACCCTTCTCAACAAAGAGAAAAATCACAAAAAGAATGCACTATAAACAGTTGATTGTTTATAAGAATGTTAGTTACACAAGCCCAAACAAAGAAAATAATCAGAAGTGTATATCTCTCAATCTCTCTAGAAAAGTGTCTCTCTCTTTCTATCTTTACAGCAAAAGCTTGCCCACAACTCTAAGGAATGAGCACAAGTATATATATATATATATATACAAGGAAACTAGTGGGCGGCCAGCCACCCTAGCAGTAGGGTGGCAGGATCACGCTTCCTAGGCCTGCCATAGCAGGCGCACTCCTGGCGTGCAGAGTGGCAGGCCTTCCATCCGTTGATAGTTGTAGCCACCTCAAACTTCAAATCAGGGTGGATCAACTGCCCACCTGCAGACGTAGCTGTAACAGACCTACGGAGAGAGAGAGTCAACGTCTAGGCTTTTAAAATTCGCATCCATATCTTCAGGTATCTCTCGGACATCTCCAAAAGTCTGCGTCCGCGAACATTTTCTTCCACATGTTCGCGGACAAAACACCACAAAGGGAGTGACCCCAACACATCTTGCCACTCCAGTGACCAGCCACTTACCCATTGACAACTTTCTCTTCATAGGTGCATAAGCATTATAATATATAAGCTTGGACAAAATTCTTTTCCATTCCACCAATTTGATTCAAATACAACACTTATTTGATGTCTTCTAATAGGTAGAAATGCTTTTCGCACACCACATTACTCTTCAAATGCCATTCTGGCCAAAACCTCCCGTTTATTATATTTTTATTTCCCTTGAAGATTAAAGCATCAATCAGATACTAATTTAAGTGCTTCCTTTCCTATGCTATAACTAAAGACCTTTCCTAAGTTGTTAATTTTATTTATCAAATGTCATGCAAAAGCTTTTATTATTCAACTTGTTCAAATTAAATTCAAATGATCATTCAATATTATGGCATACTCCCTTCAATACCAAACTATTCCCGTTGCTTGTCCTCAAGCATATGTATCCTAAATAAACAACATTCAATGAGTTATTTTTATTAATCTTTAATATCAGTAATTTCTAATTGTAGATATATAAAAAAATACTCTTTTAATATCACATGGAGTGGGATTCACTATTCATCACCTAATTTGGCTCATGGCATGTGAGATTGTGCATCTTCTCATCATTAATAACGAGAAGAACACTAAAAATAGTAGAATGTAACAACTCGAAACGTAAGAACCTATCAAGCTTCTTCAATATGGGATATACACATTTTAATTAACAAGTTTGTTGACAAAATCTCATAATCCAACAAACCTTCATCAGCCAAAATGCACTCAATTAGTCAAATGAGGTTTTCACTAAAATCTTGGAATCCAATAAATCTCCCTCACTAGGATTCATATGTCTGAATAAACAAACTTGTAGCCAAAACTGCAAAACCTAACATGCCTCCCTTATCAGGATATGTGCATCTTAACAGCAAAGAGTAATAATATTCTTATGCTTATTTCATTGTGCTTGATTTATTACTTTACTAATATTAGCTTCCATCGTTTAGATAATGCAAATACAACTTTGATAATATTGATTGGGTGGTAAGCCAAATTTTATTGATATATAATTAAAAAAAGATTCTTTAATAAGGATCGAATTCACTATTCCTTTATTCGAATTTATGAGAAATTAAATGTAAAATTATATGATAAAATAGATAAGCAAATTTTATGTGACTTTTTATTAAATAAGAAGGATTACAATGTAAAATTTACTTATTTATTTTGTTACATAATTTTTTATGATTGTTATTTTATCATGATTTCAAATAAAGGGGTGATAAACTTGGTCATTATTAAATATTGTTTTGATTCTACATCGACAAACTTTAACTAAGTGATTAACGTATCTTGAATCATACTTAAAAAATTTATGAATGGTCAATAAACAAATAAAATATGCATGTTAGTCAACAATTGTATCATCAAACAAAGAGGTGATGATTTGTGCACTTCATTAAAAGTCATTGCTTATCACAATCAGTTAAAAAAATTCGGTAGGAGCTAACTACCATCTAACCACACTAACAAGATAAATTAATCCAAATCATTCAATATTTTGGAGGAGCAAAAGGTAATTAAAACCCATTTTTTGTACTCAACGCAATGGACTTTTCAGCTCTAGTGATTCCATTACACGGTCTAAGTAAACATTCGGTACTAACAGAAAAGTACCACATAAAAAGAGAATTAGAATGACGTTCTATACCTTTTAAATATACATTATTTTAATTATTAGTTAGATATGAATGATCAAATACAAAATCTAACAATGAACAACATGCAGAAAGATGAATCCAGAAGTGACAGTAAAGTGAAGAATAATATTCATGTGTAAATTATCAATTATAATGCAAAGTTATGTGTATCATATAATTGCATAGAGATATTTCATTTATAATTTATTCATATTATTTTTTTAAAAAAATTTAATAAATTAAATAACCTTAGTAGCAACTTGCATGCATGGACATACATGACACGGCACCACACAATTCGAGTATAATACGGACTGTTAGGGTCATTTTTATAATTGATATATTCCATGACTATATTTAATATTACATCAATGTCGGGTTATGGATTATCGAAGTACTGTGTCAACATATACCCGTTGCTGTCCGTTTCGCCTTTCATGGATACCGCGCCTGCCGTCTGCTCTCCAGCCCCTCGAGCCCAAAATTCCGAAGCCCCGCGCTCTCCGTCCGCTCTCTATCCGCTCGATCTCAAAAACCCGAAGCATTGCGCTCGCTGTGAGCTCGAGCGCAAAATTCCAAAAAGGCCCGCTCGCTACTCGCCGTGGCAACAGCCAATTTTTAAATTTATTTTATTGCGCCCTCTATATATAATTGCCTTATAATTTTGAAACTTAAGGACTCTTTGCAGACAAGTTTTGTGCCCCTCTTGAGAAAAACCTTATTTATATTCTATTAATTTTACTTCTTTTGAGAAAATCAAAAGCTACAATTTTAAACTTCATGTTCTAACAAGTTTTTTCTACACTTTCTCTTTACCGTTTAAACACTTTCATTCTTCTACCTTCATTGGAGAAGTCGATATGTTGAAGAAGGAGATCCAATCGTGTTCGGTAATTCAAGTGGCTCAAGAGGAAAGATTGGCATGAAGACCGAAAGGTGTCCGATTTTATTGTCGCGGGTAAATCCAAGAAATTCCTTGGTAGGGATCACAATACGGTAGTAAGTCGGCTAGGTTAGCACGTTGTTATCACCCGGTCTGTAAGTTAATTTTCAGAGTGCATTACTTCTCTGGCCGTTGAAGCCTGGATGATTTTTTTTATTACCATTGGTATCGAGTTTTTTCTTCGTCATAAAAAATCGGGCCTTTTATTATTATTTATGATCTTTTATATTTTGCATACTTGTCATTATCGTTAGTATCTAAAAATAAATATTTTTTACGTGTATTGAATATTTAATTTTTACTACTTCCGCTATTTTTATTGTAATATCCCAGATTTTACTCAAATTAATTTAATATTAATTATAATTTTGGACAAATTCGACGTGATAAAATTAATTAAATATTAAAAAATTTTGGGATGATGTTTGGATCGGTTGGGCTGGCACCCGAGGTACGCCCGTGTTGTCGCCTAGGAATTAATTCAGAATTTGGGTTAAAAGAAAAAAAAACTAAAATAGAAAATAAAATAATAATATATGTAAAGAAAAAAAAAGTAAAAAAATCATAAGATAAGGATTGTGGTTTCGGGGAGAGAGAAGAGGGGAAGGGAAGAGACGACAGAGCGGGAGGCCGGCGAGCACCATCTTCGCCACCGCTATATGAGCTCCTGACACCGGAAGAGGAAGTCTGTGAAGCCCTTTTCATGATGTTACCCTCCATTTTATGTTCCGGTATGAGTAGAGAGAGAAATCACAAATCGAAGTCATGCAGCCGTCGCTCGTCTGACGCCATTGCTGGAAGAAATCAATGAAATCAATGTATATAAATCCTTCCATTCTCTTTGTGGATGTCGATTATTGGGTTGTATGTGTGTATTTTGTAAAAATCGACTGAAATTTTTGGTAATTTTAGTGGAGGCTCGTGGTCGTGTAGAGAGAGAGAAAATCGTTGATGACTTGGTGTCGCCGTCCGCCGCCATTTGTCGTTGAGTTTGCTACCGTCGTCGATGCCGGTGCGGTTACTCTGCTGGAGTCGCCGCCAGCGTGAAGAGAGAGCGGCAGAGACAGGCGCAAAGAGAGAGAATGGCCGCGCGCAGTAGAGAGAGAAAGTAGTGATTCGGACACTTCAGGACATCATTTATTTAGATATACAAAGTATGAGATTCAGACAAGTATTTATAAACTCTCTTTTTGGTCTAATTTAATTTCTGATATATTTTGGATACTGTTTAAAATTTTTACTAACATGAATGTATTTTTATACACCTGAATGATTTATTCTGGACATGTATGTGTAGTTCATTGAATATTTTGGGGATTATTGGATTGGGTTTTATGATTTTGAAAAATTTAATATTTTTCTAAAAGTTTGAATAATTTAGTGGACACTATACATTTTTATATTAATATATTGTATAAAAATGAGCATGAAACTTTGCATAGGCCGTGCAGTCATATGCACATGCCGGGTTATGGTTACTACATTTGGATTTAGATTATTGGACTTTGGTCAACACCCGACGGGAAGATTTATTTAGAAATCTATTTTCACCGGCAGGAAAGGCTTGGAGTAGTGACCATTCAAATTTGGATAATTTGACTTGATTTTAGAATATATTTGGACGTCCTAATATATCTGATAAGTTTAAGAATATATAGTGAGCAACTTTATCTATGAGCACACAGTACATGGATTTTTACCTAAGGTTATCGAAATTATGTGTAACCTTTCTTCAAGTGAGTCTTTAAATAATTAGAACCCAAATTTGGTGCATAATTTATATTTTTGCATTGATTGGTATTAGACTTTGATTTGGATATGGATTTTTAGAATTGGATTTGAGTGTCGCCTATTTTGCCTATAATTGAGCTTAGTATGTATCATACAAATGATTTTGATTATATGTTTTGATCCGGACATTTGAAATATCTGTTACAGTGCTACTTCGATTTCTGTGCACGCTATTGGATCATCCGACTATTATCTTCTGCTCCAAATTATAAGTTGATCGGCCATTGGATTTGGATTTGGACTAAGACTTTGATTTGGATGCCGATCGACATTTGCTTTGGACTTGATCCAAATCACTTCTATTTTGGTTATATATATATTTATATATATATACGTCCCGACGATGACTATTTTTAAAAGTTAAATATTTATTTGAATTTGAATATTTGATTTGAGTACGATACTACCATTGAATTTTAAAATTTGAATATTAGATTTCGGTTGAATTTGTCTTATCGGCGATTTGAATTTATTCTGAAATTTTATTAGATTTTCATCCATTGACCTCTCATCTGATTTATTGGACTCCTTTTGATTAAATATGATACTTGTTGGGCATTAGGCTTATTTTTCTATTGTGTCCCTTCATAGTAGAAGGTTTGTATAAAGTACATGAGTAAGACGTGATCGGTCAGATATTCATCCGATTTGGTGAGTTTCAGTTTTATTTTAATTTATATTGATTTTTGATGTATTTAGATTATGAAATTAGTCGGATACAGGCCTATGATTATATTTCGGGAATAACTTGGATATCTTGCTATGTATGATCATAAATTTTGGTTTAATTATTAGCTCGTTACGATGATTGTAGGACAGGTCGTATTCATATTATCCATATGGTTGTCTGATGAGTTACTGTGATGATTTTAATTTTATTGAGTTGTATATTTTGATTTGTTACACCCGAATTCTCAAACTTAATATTATTTGTTTAAAATTATTTGAGATTTTAAATTTTAAAAATTATAATTAATTATTTAAATTGACTCGTTTGATCCGAATTTGTGACATTTATCGAAATCAAAATTT
Source organism: Nepenthes alata (assembly GCA_028571085.2). Classification (NCBI taxonomy): domain Eukaryota; kingdom Viridiplantae; phylum Streptophyta; class Magnoliopsida; order Caryophyllales; family Nepenthaceae; genus Nepenthes; species Nepenthes alata. The sequence goes on from JAOVVI020004661.1 coordinate 11,123, forward strand.
AATTGTAAAAACCAAAAATTCCTTTTCACGGACTATGCATCATATTCAGTCAAAATATTTAAACCTCATGTCACGCTTAATGAGGCCCATGACTTAACAGAAGGCCACAGGTACCCAAATATAAGAAGACTGATATCAGACGGAATGAGGGTTCCTGCTCCGTAGAAATGCGGAGCAAAAATAGTATCGTAAATTTTTGCCGTTGGTGTAAAATCTAATACCCGTGAAATTTTTAAAATTTTTAAATGTAAAAGAATAAATTAAAATAAAAAAAATTAGAGGTATTAAATTTTACACCAATAGTTATAATTTTGTGACACTATTTTTACTTCGCATTTCTGCGGAGGAGGATCCCGTTTCCGATATCAGAAAGAGTGCAAAACCCACGAAAGTTAATATTGTACGATTTTCTATGAAAGGGTCAATATGCATTAAAAGCAGGTGTTTTAATTATTATAACTGCTATTGGTACGATCCATTCGGTTTTGATCACCGTAAGTTTTATTTATTAAATAAGACGCAAATTTCTCCATAGATTAATACGAAATCTTTTGTTTGAATATACGAAAAGATAATATAATAACATATAAAATAATAATAATCAAAATAATAAAATATAATATTTTATGTAATTTTTTTAAAATTATCAAAAAAACAATAAATTTATAGGTTTATAAATATATTTAATAAATAATGAATCTGATTATAAAATTTTAAATAATATAAGAATATAACATATTATCATAAATACTGGAGTCATAGAGAGCACAATACTAAGTGAAAAGAAAACAACCAATAAGATTTCTTTTCAATGATAAAAATAATATATTTAAAATAATAAAAAATAAAACATAATTTAAAATTTAAATAAATAAGTCATCATTTCTTATTTATCTCTCTCTCTCTAATTTGGCCCAAAAATAAAAGACTCAAAAATTGTGTCATTCTAATTTAAAAATTAAGTCAAGTAGATATAGGAAGCGTAACGCACAAATGCCCTGCATAAAAGCATCGGGTGTGGCTATATCAAGTATCAACACATGAACACCGTGCGAGTGTGTATAAGCATAGTCGTTTCTATTAGTCAATACCCAAGCACTTTACAAGTATGCACCAAATGTGACTCTTTTATTATTTATACACGTGTGTCATTTGTGTACACCTTAGATATGGCTCATCCTTTGTACCAAAAATCATCTTTCACTCAAATAAGAAATAATTGAGTGTCCCATTCATCTCCATGTGACCAACAACCAAATCAAAAAATATAAATTTATACATAGGGTACAACACTTATAAATGTGTAACCTATTTTAAACCCTTTAAAAATGACTCTTTTTTTACAGCTTTTATAGTAGTTTCTTTTGTTTATATCATTCCGTTTTTTCTTCCTTTACATGCTAAAAAGATAGCTCAATAATAATGTGGTCCCTTTTGATACTAATTAAATATAATGGATATATAATTACTAAATATTACATATTGATTTGTGAGTTCTAATATATTATATAATTTCTTCTAGTTTAGTGAGAATGAAAATAACAAATATTTTTCTTGATTCTAGTGCGTGCAAACCCTTCGTATTTCATAACCCGTTGAGCTGTAGAGCATTAGTACTGCTCTTGGAATTGCACAATTTGAACTCAATGAGCTGTAAAATTGGACCCTAGTGCAAGTGGTCTTTTGATATTTCACACCGCTATTAAGCTGCACTTCCAATTCAGATCCCGATCTCTGGTCTTTCCCAATGGTCACAGTGTGTCTGGAAAAGTAGCAAAGATGTAACACCCTCACCCCTCCCGGCAGAAAAAATAAAATAAAATAAAATTAGAGGCCGTTCGGTTGGCTTAATTGTTGCAATGCTTTTACGGGTGTGAGATTTTACCTTTTTAACACAGAAATTAGCTAGCCGAGGCCATTAATTGTTGCCAGTTGTAAGAGTTGAAAGTTACGACGAGAAATCAATGGGTAAAGTAAAGGCATGAGAACAGAAGCGGCCGCTAAAGTCCTGAAAGTCGGAAGCTTTGAGCAAATAAATAAATAAATTAATAAATAAGACCGACAGCTGGTATGACACGATCGTCCTCAGTATAACTACTATACTGACTCACCAAAAAAAAAATAACTACTGTACTGCACTTCTGGGCTACATTGTTGTGACATGATCGTCCTCAATATTACCACTGCACTGAACCTCTGAACTACAGGCTCCTCTTACTCCGGGAATGGAGATTCTGTTTGGAGTACCAATAAAATAGATCCCTATTTTTTTTGTTTGGACGATCAGATTTTATGTTCGGTTCATTTTAATCATCCAAATTTATTATAATTTATTATTTTTTATAGTATGAATTAATTCGGACAATTAATTTGTTTAAGAGTGAAATTTGACCACCTGAACACGTGGAATAAGGGCCTAATTTGTCCGTACACGAAGCATGATCCCCAAGAGCCTCTTCCTCTCCTCTTGAGAATATCCCAATTTGGGAGAACAGCAAGCAAGGATAAATTAAGAAGCTAGGAAACAAGTTAATTTGTTTAAGAGTGTTTAATGGAGCTAGATTCCGTCAACCTAGAGCTGGAATAATAATAAAAATGAAAAAAGTAGAGCAAGTTGCTAAATAAAAGCCTACAACCCGACACAATTTTTGGAAGAAGTAAACCCACCATCCACAACCAGGTTATGACCGCTCACATACTTGGACTCGTCACTGGCAAGATAAAGCACAGCCTCAGCTATGTCCTTCGCCCGCAATGTTGCACCCTTTAGAGTAGCCAGTCCTCTCACAAACTCCTCCATCTTCTCTGCTTCTTCCTCCTTACAAGGCATCCCTAATTCCATCCCGCATTCTTGGTCGTCGTCCTCCTCCTGATCACTACTCCTCCATGCGTTAACAAGCATTGGCGTCGCCACCCCAAACGGTGAGACTGAGTTCACCCTGATCCCATACCTCCCAAGCTCACAGGCCGCGTTCTTCGTCAGCCCTACAATGGCATATTTCGAAGCCGTGTAGTTGTGGGGTCCGAGCCCGCCCATGAGGCCCGCAACACTGGAAGTCGAAATGATGCACCCGCTTTGCCTAGGTAACATCGCACGTGCGGCGTGCTTCATTCCCAAGGCGACTCCCTTGACGTTAACGGCCATGACCCGGTCGAATTCTTCCGGATCAAAGTTAAGGATGCTTTTCTTGTCCTTAGATTGGCTTCCTAGTACGCCGGCATTGTTGAAGAGAATATCCAACTTTCCATATTTGGAAACAGTTGCACTGATAAGGTTCTCGATGTGCTCCTCAATGCTGACATCACAATGCATAAAGGTAGTGGAGGGGTAGAGTGACTTAGCGAGAGCAGTGCCAATGGCATCCTCAATATCAGCAATAACTACATTGGCTCCATGTTCGACGAATAGTCTGACTGTTGCCTCACCTATGCCTCTGGCACCTCCTGTTACTATCGCAACTTTCCCCTCCAGCCTGCACTGGTTCAGCAACTAAACGATTCATGAGCTAATTCATTCAATTAATGATTAATGGTACAATCATGCATCATGTACTGATTGTACGCTAATCACTGTTGTATGCATTCACTGAATTACCTACCTAAACGTAAATTAGGGGTCCGGTACCCGCAGCAGGTCCCCACGTCCAGCCTCATAGATAGCTTGAAGTGGGGCACGGTGCACTTTGGGCAATTATACGTTCTTTTTTTGGCAATTATAAATTGACTTTAACTATTAATTACTTGTTATTTTTTACTGGGCAAAAATGGAAATCAAAGGTCTTAGAGGGTATTGAATTGATTCATTGAAAGAAATAAAAAAAAAAAAAAGGTTCTTTGGGGTAATTCACTGCACCATGAATGGAGGTTCTCGAGCCACATCGATCGGAGGTCAAAAGCTGAAACGAAAACAGAACTCAATGAAACAAGTTAAGGTAAATGGACTTGAAGACTCAGATTTGCAAATATTTGATGACTGTCTTCAGAAAAAAAGCGGGTTAAAGACGGTAAGTTCGCTGCAATTTGCCGCTGTATGTATGCAAGGGAATCAGCTTAGTATTGCATTGACTAAGCAGGACAAGATTATTTCAAAAAAAAAAAAATCTTGCAGCCGGCCAAATGACTAGGAAGTTAATGAAAAGGCACATGAAGTGTTCGTACCTTCCAAATGGGGGAGAGCTATATTCTTTTCCCATGGTATGGACTGCCTGACGACTTTTCTCAGGCACTACTTGAGAGGCATGGCTTATTCAGCAGTTTGAGCAATGGAGGAGAGAGGGGGTGAGGGCCTGGTGGGGGTGCGAGAGGCGAATATAAGGCCTTTATATAGAGATTTTCAGAGGTTTATAGCTTCCTTGGAGTTGGTAGACCTTCAATATTGGAAGGTGACTTCTTCCTCAAATGTCCCTAATACTCTGTCCTACTAATATTTTCAAGAAAAAAAACAATTATAAAGGAAGAAGACGAGAAAGAAAAAGAGAAACAGGATTACTTACCAAAAAAAATTTACTTAACAAAAAAAAAAAAACATACAAAAAAAAAAGGGATGGAGAAAGGAGTTTTCTTTCTTTTTTTTTTGAAAGTCAGAAAAAGTTAACACCCTTTTGGGTGTTTGAAAGAGAGTTAACCACCTTCATTAAAGATTAATAAGTATATAAATTCTCAATTTATTAAATTTTAAGATTGGCAAAGGTTCAGAGTATGAATAGGATTCTTTATCGAAAGATTGTCATAAACTTTCAATTTTTTTTTCTTTTTTAGTTCCAAAACACAGTTTTAGTTGAAATCTCATTCAAACTAGATCATTTTGACATTTTATGAATTTAAAAATAAGATAATAAAATCAGTTTGTATAAAAATTTCATTTTTTGTTCAAATATTTTGCTTATAGATACATTGTATGTGTTTTCTTTGCCATTTTGAGCCTGAAGTAAGTCCCAATATTCTAAATGCATAGACAATCTAGCAAGTTTTGTATTTTTTTCTAACAGCAGTATGTTGAGCTTTTGGGTTGTATCTTGTCCAATTTGGATTTGTAATTTTTTTTCTATGCATATCGTTTTACCCTGAGATATTTCAAAGCAGATTTTTCAATTTTTTAATTTAAAATTTTCATATCATAAATTGAAATAAATATTTAAATATATGATAATAAATTTTTAAATTATATTCCAATATTTAGGTTAAAATCATATTAGTCAAACTAAAAGATGAGAAAATAAAATTAAAAGAAAAACTTTTGGAGGACATGCTCCCCCTGTGCGTGATACTTCATAGGAAATATATTATTTGGACGTCAAAATTATAACCATTTTATTGTGAAAGTTGCAGTATTATAAGATTTATGTTAAAAAAGTGTTTCACAATTGCTCCAAACACGGTCAAATACTCTTAAAAGCTGATAATCATTTGAATGCTTCAACTGCTGTCTGAAGTATAAGATGCTATTTTTATATTAAGAGACCATATATTTATATCGGCTTTAAATCTTATGTAAGGATTGTTTAGTGACATCTTCTAGGTCAATAATTGAAAAACATAGTCACTTGATAATGTTCTGCCTTAATTATTCTAAATAACTAAGTGATTCCAATGGCAATTAACCTAATATTCATCACTACTCTTGATGAGTGCATACATTGTGCTATATTTTATAATTTAAAATTTAAATAGTTGTTTGGAGAATCATAGGTTTAGTGAGTCGTTCACAATAGTGTACCACATGCATAGCTCTTGAAATATTTTATGTTGATTTTAGATGATGTGAATCAGTAACTATTATTTGAATCCATGTCTTCGGTTAATAATCCTAGCTATTCTATACATTGACTCAGATTATTATGAGAGATATTTCAACAGAACATTTGTCACAATCTAATTTTTTAAATATTAAATAAAACATACATTCTTTAATAATTATGAAGCATAAAATAATTGTTAATTATTTTAAAATATAATAATAACATCTGATACAACCAAATTCATCCAACTAACAATTGACTTTTCACACCTGTTTAATTAATCAAAATCATATATTTAACTTTAACATATTCAGATACTTCCAATCAAAACTATTAAGAAGCGAATCAGCAGGCCACTCAAAAAGAAGTTCAAATCAGGATAATACGTGCTTATTAATACAAAGTCCATCAAATTATTGTTAGAATTAAAGCACTTGTTAGAACCGCGATAAAATAGGTGATAGGCGAAGTCAAGCACACGAACAGCACACACAAACAAGAAAGACACAATTTTTAC
>JAOVVI020004662.1:0-17374 GCA_028571085.2 Nepenthes alata
GACGAAGAGGGCTAGAAGGAAGAAGTGGTGAGAAGCCATTGCTGCTGTTGCCGCTCTGAGTTGCTAAGCTTTGAAGCTCGGAATTATGAAACTATGGAAGTGGAAGGAATCTCCTTGGATTTATGTGAGAAGAAACAATGGCTATTTGTTTTGGTTTTATAGTAAAAGCTAGCAAAATCGGTTCGCTGAAGTTTTTTTGTTGTTGGGCGGGTGAGTTGGCAACCAGATGGTTGAGCTACGCTTGAGATGGATGTGTTTGAATTTCGCGTGTTAGATCTGCTCCTCATGTGTCTCCACGGCGATGAAATTATTTTATATTTTTTCGGTCATTAGATTCTTCCAAATCGAAGAAAATTAATCACAAAGGATAGTTTGGGGGAAAATATGACCGTGATGAACTAAAGAATGAGATCTAAATAATAATTTTAAAATTGTTATTTAAATGATAATAAGTGAATAAATTATTGATAGTAATTATGGGTTTAAATGAGACTTTAACAATCCGTCTGGTAACATAAAATTAAAATTTTAATCCTACGTAATTCCTAATACTATAACAGTAATTTTATTAAAATTTTAATAAGTGATGAAATTATTTTGTATTTTATCGGTCATTAGATTTTCCAAATTGAATAAGAGATTAAACATAAAGAAATGTTTGAAAGAAAATATGACTGATGAAATGAAATATGAGACCTAAATATTTAATTAAAATTTAATATTTAAATGATTATAAAGTGAGTAAATTATTAAGAATAATTATGAGTTTGAATGAGACTTTAAATATTAAATGAATTCAGTTGGAGCCTGATAATCATATATTTTGAGCTTGTATACAAGAAATGATATAGGGGCACGTGAGGGAGGGTCACAAGGAATCTTGTAATTGACTATTAGTAATGATCTTGCTCGATGCGTGTGTGATAAGTTCTCTTATGATATCATTTTTCCTTCAAAATTTCTCCCGCCTTTCCAATCTCAACCTTTCTTGTGTAATTAATGTAATATTTTACTATTTAAAACAGTGGATACACTTTTTATAAATTATTCCTAAAGATAGAATCATACCCACATTAGCCTTTGATATGTTTTATATGACTGTTTCTTAATATATCGTAATATGCCATAATATATATATTGTGTACCATGAATTTGAATTATTTTACAGATTCGGCGCCACAAATAAAATCTTCATGTTGGGTTGATCTGATATGGATTCAGTCTCCATAATTTTAAATTTGAATCCTATGTAATACAATTAAAAATGATAGGTCAGAGAACGCTAAAAATTACTCACATCGAAAATTCTCTGATATTCATGTCAGATGTCTTTTCAAGAAAATAAAAAGATATAAGAAGAATGCGTAGATATATGTATCGGTGGACTAAGCGTTTGGATGCAACCAATATATGGACGGCTTAGAGGTGCACCCGTAGATGGGTGGTTTAGAGGTGCTATTGTCTACTGTCTAAGGATCACTGGAGTGCTCTGAAGGAATGGTCGATCACTTGAATGGCAGATCTCCTGGAGGGAGACGAGAGATTGCTTGGATGGACTCCTGAGAGATTCCCTTGATCTCCTGAGATGGATTGCTGGTCTCTTTTGGTATGACCTTCTAAACGGAGCTCATGACTTCAAGAATGTTGGATGGAAGGGCCTTCAGTAATTTGGATTCTCTTCTTCGATCACTCTTCCGAGATTTCCTTTTTCTGTGTCCTCTCCCTGGATTGAGGACAGAGCCTCCTGGAGGATGGCGGTTGGAATTTCTACCATTTTCCTCATTCTTTTCTCCCTCTTTGGCCGTTTTAGCTATTTTTTTCTTTTCGTGAGAATAAAAGGGGTAACTATAGAGGTGAAAGGCGGTTGGATTAACCACCTATGAACAGGATAAGGCGGTTATATTATTTTGACTAATTGGTTAAAATTGAAAAGTGGATAGTTTCACTGTACGACAGTTATTTTTAAAAGATTTGTCCAGCCGGTTATGGTAATTTATACGAGCTCATTTTCTGAATCAGAATTATTGAGCCACTGGGTCGAGTCAGTAAGGGCTGTTAACTGGGGCCTACTTTTATATTTTTTGGGCTTCCAATTATATTAGATATTCACTTCATTTGCGATCCTTCTTCTTAGGTTGGGTTTACTGAATCCATCACTATAGAACCTCTCAAGAGTCCATCCAAGCAATCTCTCATCTCCCTCCAAGAGAATCAATCAGGTCGATGATGTGGCCCTCCAACCAGCCGAGGAGGTTCCTGTGCGACGGTCATCAAGGGAAAGACGTATGTCCGTCCGCCTATCATCAAGTGAGTATGTCCTACTCACTGATGCAAATGAAACTGAAGATTTTGATGAGAACATGAATAGTATTTAGAAGAAAAAATGATTCTAACAATGAAGGAAGAGATGACCTCTCTACATGAGAACCATACCTTCAGGTTGGCTAAGCTGTCAAAGGGGAAGGGAGGTCTAAAGAATAAATAGGTCTTCCGACTGAAAACGTTCGAGAATACTATGCAGCCAAGATACAAGGCGCGGCTTGTAGTGAAGGAATTTTGTCAACGCAAAGGTATAGATTTTGATAAAATCTTTGCACCCGTGGTGAAAATATCCTCGGTCCTTTTGGTGCTTGACCTGGCAGCTGTTCCGAACTTGAAAATAAAGCAACTGAATGTCCGGACAGCATTCCTCCATTGTGATCTTTAAGAAAAAATCTATATGGAATAATCAGAAGGGTTCGAGGTCAAAGGGAAAGAAGGATTGGTCTATTGTTTAAGGAATAGCTTGTACGGATTAAAACAAGCTCAAAGACAGTGGTACAAGAAATTTGAGTTAGTCATTGTTGGACAATGATGCCAAAAGACTACTTCTGACCACTGCATCTTTTTTCAGAAATTTTTCAAGAACGACATTGTTGTCCTCCTCCTTTATATGGACAACATGCTGATTGTCGAATAAAACAGTGCTCAGATCAAGGATCTAAAAAAGCAACTGGGGTAATCATTTACCATGAAAGATCTCGGACCGGCGAAGCAGATTTTGCGGATTAAAATATTTTATGATCGAAAAAACTAGAAGCTCTGGCTGTCCCATGAAAGATATGTTGAAAATGTGTTGCAACGATTCAACATGAATAGCTCTAAACTAGTAAGTACCCCACCGGCCAACCACTTTAGGCTGAGTAAGCAACAGAGTCCGTCGTCGGACACAGAGAAAGCCCGCATGAGTGGAATTCCTTACTCTTCAGCCGTTGGTAGCCAAATGTACGTGGCCGTATTTACAAGGCCGGATATTGTTGATACGGTTGGTCTTGTCAGTCGATTTCTGTTAAATCCCGAGATGAAGTGTTGATCAGCTGTGAAGTGGATCTTTAAATATCTCCGTGGGACTTCAAAACTGAGTCTACATTTTGAAAAAGAGAAGTTCCAATTGGTCAGCTACACTGACGTGGATATGGCCGGGGACATTGACTCTCAAAAATCGACATCCGGGTATCTAGTAAAGTTTATCGGAGGAGCAGTCTCCTATCCATCTAAATTACAAAAGTGCGTTGCTCTTTTCACTACGGAGGCAGAGTTTATTGTCGTGATCGAGACAAGTAAGGAGATGTTATGGATAAAAAGATTCATTCAAGAGTTGGGTTTAAGACAAAAACAGTATGTGGTACTCTGTGATAGCCAAAGTACCATACACTTGTGTAAAAACTCCTCATTCCATTCAAAATCGAAACACATTAACGTTCGATATAATTGGGTGAGAGATATTATTGATAAAAGGCAGCTATCAATAAAAAAGGTCCGGTCGGATGAAAATGGGTCAGACATGATGACCAAAGTGTTACCAAAAGAAAAGCTGAAAATTTTTTATAACATTGTTGGTCTAACTGATTCTGTTCCCACTCGATCGTGAGAGAAAGTTTGTTGGGGTCACTCCCTACATGGTATGTGTTCGCGAACCTGTCTAGAAAATTAGACACGGACACTTTTAAACATGTCCGAGAACCTGCTGTGGAGTCTGAAAGATGCCTGGTGGCAAGGACTTGAAGTATGAACGAGGACTTTGAGATGTAGACGTTGACCGTCTATAAATAAGCCTGTGACATGATAGTCTGTAATTGTGGATGAGCTGTTGACCTACTCTATTGGAAAACTGAGGAGACGTCATATTTGGATGGTTGGTAGGTCTGTCGCTGTGCATGCCAGGCGTGCGCCTGTTGTTGCAGGTTGAAGAAGCTTGTACCAACCACCATGCAGTTAGGTCCTCCTCCTTGTGAATCCGTGTTTCTTTAATACTTACCGTCAAGCACGTGACCCCACAAGTATGGTCTATTTGGATGCGTTGAATCAAACAGGTCTATTTGGATTTTTTAAAAAAAAATACTCTTTAAATAATTTATTATTTTTAAATATTAAAATTTTATATTTAATAAATATTAATATTTAAAAAAAATTAAAAAATAACAATCTTAAAAAATATATTTATATTTGATGGGTCCAATAACCATGGGACAATGGGCCAGGCCCGCAGCAAGCTCACAATCAAACATATTTCTTTCAAATTAAAATTCTCACATTACTTTTTGAGAAACAATACAGCTGTAAATCCCACTATAAAAGCAAGCATGCTCAAGCATTGAGGGACAAGTGAGAGAAGCTAAAAAAAGCTCCATAAGGCTCCATATGGCTCGGAGAATGGTATAGCCATTGCTAGCCGATCTCCAATGAGAGCAAGCAGGTGGCCAGGAGATTCTCGACTCTCCTCTCGTCCAGGAGGCCCCTTGGCTCTCCGCCCGTCCGAGGGCGTCGGCCCTCTGCCGCCAGGAGGCCCTGGGCCCTCCTACAGTCTGGAGGCCCTCAGCCCTCTGTCGCCAAGAGGCCTCGGCCCTCCTACTGTCCAGAGGCCCTTAGTCCTCCATCCAGGAGGCACGGAGCTCTCCTCCTTCCAGGAGGCACGGAGGCCCATAGCCCTCCTACAATCCGGAGGCCCTCAGCCCTCCGCCGGCACGGAGGCCCTCAGCCCTCCATCCATGAGGCACAGAGGCCTTCGGTCCACCGCCACCAGTAGGCCCTCAGTCCTCCCCCATCTAGAGGCCATCAACCCTCCGCCATCCGGAGGCCCTCAGCTCTCCGCCAACCAGGAGGTCTTCAACCCTCCGTCTTGGAGTCACGATCCTACTATCCCAGAGCCAGGAACTCGCAGTCCAAGAGTTGACCCTCCGCTCAGGTAACAAAAATGTTGACTCACTAGTACCATTTATTCCTTCTTCTTAAAGTCTCCCTTCGCGGGCACAACTGTAAGCCGCCCCTCTTTCGGGCGCACCTGTAAGCCGCCCCTTTGTCGGGCGCACCTGTAAGCCGTTCCTCTGTCGGGAGCACCAATAAGCCACCCTCCGTAGGAGCACCTCTAAGCCACCTCACTACCGGGCGCACATTCAAGCAGCCCTTCTCGGGCGCACCTGTAAGCCACCCTCCGCGGGCGCACCTATAAGTCGCCCTCTACTGGGCGCACTCCAAGCCGCCCTCCGCGGGTGCACCTATAAGCCGCACCTCTGCCGGGTGCTCCTATAAGCCGCCCTCCGCGGGCGCACCTCTAGGTCGCCCCTCTGCTGGGCGCACACCAAGCCACCCTCCACAGGTGCACCTATAAGCCGCCCTTCTGCTGGGCGCACTCCAAGCCGCCCTCCGTGGGCGCACCTATAAGTCGCCCCTCTACTGGGTGCACTCCAAGCCGCCCTCCGCGGGCGCACATTTAAGCCGCCCCTCTGCTGGGCGCACTCGAAGCCGCCCTCCACTGGCGCACCTATTAGCTGCCCCTCCGCCGGGCGCACTTCAAAGCCGCCCTCTGCGGGAGCACCTCTAAGCCGCCCCTCTGCCGGGCGCACCTATAAGCCGCCCTCCGCGGGCGCACCTCTAAGCCGCCCCTCTACGGGCGTACCTCCAAGACACCCTCCGTGGACGTACCTATAAGCCGCCCCTTTGCCGGCCGCACCTCCAAGCCGCCCTCTGCAGGTGCACCTATAAGTCGCCCCTCTGCCGGGCGCACTCTAAGTCACCCTCCACGGGCGTATAGGTAAGCCACCCCTCTACCGGGCGCATTCACGGAGCTCAGGCCTCCAAATACATCCCTCTCACACTTCCCTCATCAATGCATCTTTGCATTCTCACCACGTTTACCTTTAAACATGCATTCCTCCGTTTATTGCAGAAGATTTCTGACTTGAGCGTCGGAGTGTCAACGGGGTATAACCCCCCGTTGACCTCTGACCTCTTGTTTGTGGTTCGTGTTGTGCAGGTTCTTGGTCATCAGCGAAGGAGACAGGACCCGATCCAGATCAACCCTCAACGGAAGATTGAAAAGTTCTCTAATCCGTACAACAACCGAGAACCCGCCATGCAACATTGGTGCCATCTGTGGGAAACGCGACAAAAAGTCTAGCGTCTCCCCTCAACACTCAATCTCTTATGCAAAAGAGACACGATCAATACTTGTGCTCCAGTCAGCATGATGACTAAAGATATCACCTTCCATGGCGACGACCCCACATTGGGTAGCCATGCTAACAGGTGATTGTCGTCAAATGTGCTAGTGCCCAGTGCTTAGAAGAGCACCCTCTTCTTGACCGTCTCCACCCATTAGAAGCTATTACACTGGGGGCTTCGCCGATCGGCTTTCAAGCGATCTGAGGAAGCCAGCATCCTCAGAGGATCAATCTGCCTGACGACCTCAGGACCCAGGCAGCCCCCAGTACCTATTTCATCAGCCCGACGACTTTGGTATTTGAGAGTATCCGAGCGATAGGGCCCACTCCCAGAGAAGTGATTGATCCGGTTCCAATGAGCCATGCCAAAAGGACCAGACTGGGCAGCAAAGCTTCCCTCAAAACTTAAGCTTTGCTTTCGTCCTTCGCTCTTAAGCTAAATAGAGCGTCTTGGAGCCCTACTGAACGCAAAAGCTCTCCGGCACTCCGTCTCTCATTCAGCCGGCCTGTGGTAATTTTCCGCACTGGAGGAGCTCTCCAGCATTCCAATCAGATTGAGGAGCATTTCGGCTCTCTAGGAAGTCACCTTCTTTGCCAGATCTTCTCTGGCCTATTGGAGCTCTCGCCACCAGATCTCTTTGGCATGCTGAAGCTCTCACCGCCAGATCTTCTCTGGCCTGTTGGAGCTCTCGCCGCCAGATCTCTTTGGCATACCGGAGCTCATCGCCGCCAGATCTCTCTGGCCTGCCGGAGCTCCTCGCCGCCAGATCTTCTCTGGCCTGCCGGAGCTCCTCACCGCTAGATCTTCTCTCGCCTGCCGGAGCTCTCGCCGCCAGATCTCTCTCCCCTGTTGCTGCTCTCGTCGCTAAATCTCTCTGGCCTGCTGGAGCTCTTCGCCGCCAGATCTTCTCCCGCTTGACCTCACCTCGTTGCATTGCTCCGGCCAGTAGGCCGATCCCGCTGCAACCTATTGCATGGCAGAAGTCCCTGGAAAAGTTATGTCAAAACATGGAACGGGGGCTCAATTTTCTCGACCCAACACCCATTGCACCGCAGAAAATATCATCCAGCCAAGCGCTGCACTGGTCCGGGTCACCTGAGGCAGTATCAGCCGACAATGGGACCCAAACCATTGGCCAATAGGCTACCGAAGCGGTAACAGTACGCTACCCAACCAATTCATGGCAAATGACCAAATCCCACGGAGCAGAGGGGCCATAGGCCAAGTCGCCTACCAAAGCGCCCCAACGACTCTCCGAAGCAGTGCACGCCAGTCGTGCGCTCAGGGCGGTGAGCCAATTATAAGAACACCGCTCATGCACCAACAATGATTCCACACCGAATCCAGGTAAGTCAATCATATGCATGCATGTAGGAACACTTTGTATGTTGTGTATCACTGTACGGTAGATTTCTTTTTCTTTCTTTTCCATATGTATAAATATATATGTGTTTTCCTTGCAGGTTTACCCGACCTAGACTGCCCCTAAGTTGGGAGGGTCTTCACCCTCTCGTTACTAAACCCTGGTCATCTAGGTGGCCCATAAGCGGTCTTAAATCCTGGTCATCCAGGTGGCCCATGAGTGGTCATAAACCCTGGTCATCTAGGTGGCCCATAAGCGGTCTTAAACCCTGGTCATCCAGGTGGCCCATAAGCAGTCTTAAACCCTGGTCATCCAGGTGGCCCATGAGCGGTCTTAAACCCTTGTCATCTAGGTGGCCCATGAGCGGTCTTAAACCCTAGTCATCCAGGTGGCCCATAAGCGGTCTTAAACCCTGGTCATCCAGGTGGCCTGTTAGCGGTCAAAATCTTAGGCGGCTAGCGCAGCACACGCGATGACCTCCCTTACGGGGAGTAGCAACGTCAGTCAACGACGGTCGAAGGGAGAACAATTCCTCTCCAAAGCTGGCCGCCCAAATCGAGACTTGGGCAGCGCCACTAGGCTTTTCTCACAAGCCACAACTGCTAAGCAGGCTAACACACACAGCCGCTTAACACACAGCTAGAAGGCCACCATGCCTTCAAGAAAGCTAAAACAACAACCTGCTAACTCATTTGGCAGGCAGCCGGTCAACTTTTTCGGCCAACAAAGATTTTCGGCTCAGAACTGCTCTCCGGATTCGAGCACTTTGCAGGTCAACTTTTTTGGTCAACAAAGATTTCTGGCTCAGAACTGCTCTCCGGGTTTGAGCAATTTGCCGGTCAACTTTTTCGGTCAACAAGATTTCCAGCTCAAAACTGCTCTCTGGATTCAAGCACTTCGCCGGTCAACTTTTTCGGTCAACAAAGATTCCCGGTTTAGAACTGCTCTCTGGATTTGAGCACTTCACCGATCAACTTTTCTGGTCAACAATATTTCCGGCTTAGAACTGCTCTCCGAATTCGAGCACTTCGTTGGTCAACTTTTTTGGTCAACAAGATTTTCGGCTCAGAACTGCTCTCCGGATTCGAGCACTTCGCCGGTCAACTTTTTCGGTCAACAAAGATTCCCGGCTCAGAATTGCTCTCCAGATTCGAGCACTTCACCGGTCAACTTTTTCGATCAACAAGGTTTCCGGCTCAGAACTAGGCTCAGAACTCGTATCTTCTGAAGATCATGTCATGAACCGTTTGTGAAAGAATTATAGATCGAAAGTGTAAGATTCTATTTAGCTTAATGTAGAAAGAAAATTATGGATGAAATTAAGATCACGTAAGGATTTAAACTCACAAGAAATATGAAAATATTAATCTAAATAAGTTTTATGGAAAAAGAACTAAGAAGGAATATTTTGTAATTAAAAGATGAGCTTATTGAACCGTTCTTCGGAATGGAGAACTGATTGACTTATGAACCATTCTTTGGAACGAATAATTGGTGGATTGATTGAACTATTCTCCAACAAAGTGGGAACAAAGAAATTTGTGCTTAAGAGTAGGATTCCCTAAAGAAATAAGAACTAAGAACTTGGATCAATGATCATTCAGCAGATAGTATGTTTTGCCATGCCATAGATATTACAGTAAAAATTTAAGGATTATCCAGATCGTATTTTATAGCAGGTGATATTTCTTGGCATGCCTTAGTATATTATAGTTGAAAGTCGTTGTTTGATTTGGTATCACTTGTGGCTATTAGCCACATCTATAGGGTTTATATGTAGACAACCCACTTCTGGGTCTTAAATAAGAGGAGATGGCTTTTGATTGTGTAGAAGTAAATACAATTCAGGTTACGACCAACCGCTCATTTAGTTAGTAAGGTCTATTGGCCCTTGGTCCCCAAACGGAATAAGTTTTTAGCATTATTTGATAACTAAGAAAAGATAAGAGAAATGAGCTAACAAAATTTGGAACGAATGTGGAAAACATTCTTTTCTTAATTATGATTTATAATCTCATATGTATTTCTGTCTTTCATATATACATTATTATGTTTTGAATATGAAATTATGCATGTATTTTGATATATACATGTGCTTTGTAGAGTTTTTGGCTAACCCTTACTATTTTTTTTCTCCAAATGAGTATGAGTTGCATCCGATGAGGCATGATAGATGATTTGAGTCGGCTAGACTCAAAGATGTGGAAGATGACCTTATGGACTTAGCTATAAAGTTTTGTATCCTCTGATTGGAATATTTTATAATTCTGATGTATTTGTTCATAGATGTATGCATATGATAATGATGATATACCTGTAATATAGTTTCTACTATTTTGATGAATGCATATTCTTTCCCAGGTTATTATGATTAGCTTGGGTACCTAGCGGCATCTATTCTGAACCAACGTTGTACCGGATTTATGACGTTGGTGCCACGTATGGTTTTGTGATTTTTTGGATCCTATGTTTGAGAAATTATGGATTATGTATATTGTGTAGGGTATTTTATAGATTTTTATATTAGGCCAATGACCGTATTACAGTCAAAATTCTATCAGATTTTTGGTTAAAAATACGATATGTCACACATTTTGTGGTCACTGAGGAGTTTTGGTCGTGTGAATATTTGAGTATGTTCTTAGAAGGAAGATTAGGTAATTGATCTTTGATCGGTAATATGAGATTGTGTCAAAATCAACACCGATCTTTAAGGATTCCATGTAGAACCAAGGAAGCATCGGTTAGGTGCCACCGCCGGATGCTCTAGAACCTTGAGGTTGGTAAGACGAATCAATGAGGTTATCTGTGGATGTTGAAATTAGGTTGCCCGGGATATTAATGATTTGATAAGCGGGTATTGTGAATGAATAAGTAATTTATTTGATATATTGTAAGGGTTTGATGATTTCTAAAATCGATATGTATTCATAGTATTGTTGATTGTGGATAATTGAGAATTGTATCCTTGTAGCATTCGGGATAAGGATTCGACTGTTACAAATTTTGGTAATGCCGTTTGGGTTTGAAGGTTCATCGGTAATCCAGTGAATTTAATAGAGTGAATCTTTCGACTATATTTGGGTCAATTTTGTGACAGCCTCATTGAGAAATTCATAGGATCATGGAGATGTGTGAACTCTGTTTGAGGACGGTATCATGGATTTTGAGAGCCGTTAGCCGTGTACTCAATTAATAAAGAAGGTGAGTTGATTAAGGAAAATGTAATGTCGACATATTATTTTTTTGATAGCATAAATGTGGTTCTGTAGAGATTGGTGTGATGGCTCATTTGGGAAAGGTTGATTAATGCTGCGAAAGTGTGATTCTCTAGGTGTATCTAAGGGAATGTCTGTTAAGTGTCCCTCGAGGAATGCACCATCCATGGAACGTTTGGCTTGAAAGTAATCGGTGTCCATTGGGATGAGATACATGAAGATAATTTTTGAGGAATAAAGGATAAATTGTCGATTATGTCGTTTAGATTGATCCTCGGTGAATCCAATGGATTATCATAGGATGCTATACTTTTCAGTAAGATCTAGGATTATGATTTTTCCGCATCATAAGTGGGCGGATACCTTTGGATTAAGTGGGGGAGAGGTTTATGATCAGAGTTACTCCACCCATGGTTTGGAGTTAGCAAGTGGGAGTCCTTAGATTTAAAATATTTTTGACACTCTATAGGAATTGTAAAAGGTGAGCAGCGAGCAAGTTAACTTCTCGATATGCCAACACGATGATAAGTTGTTAAATACTCAAGTTTGAGATTTTAGTGGTGACTCGAAACTGTACCGAAATTCTTAGAGTAATTGCTTCGATCATGCTTCCTATGTTGAATGTAATCCGAAGATTATGGGCTTTGCCTCAGATATAACATATCTTTGAAATTTTCTTGGGTTTATAACGGTTATATAACATTGGTGTATGATATCAATCAATGGATAAGAGTTACAATTTATTTAGTTGCAAGTAAATGGTTAATTAGAGTGGCGTAGTGGTAGCATGTGGGCCCATGGCCCAAATATTTCAAAATAAGATTGAGGTTCCATGTGATTGATCATTTTTTAGGCTTAGATGAATTGAATTAGAAATTTATTGGCTCGTTCGAGGTATTGAATTAAGTTGGAGGAATAGCCAATATAATCTGGGTTGCCTTCAAATTTTGTGGATTGTCATAAAGTCTCATGTGATTTAATGATTAAGGAAATAAGTACGTGATCGAATTAAGTCTTATAGGGGATTAGAAATTCATCTTATGATAAGGTTCTAACCTGAGATATTGGGGGTTTAGGATAACTCATTTGGTTAAGGCCTTCAAGAATAAATCATTGAGCAAGGATGTGGCATAGGATTGTGAAGAAGGAATTCTGTAAGAATTCTTCCCAATTGTTAATTTTTGAGACTCATTAAATTTTGAGGACAAAATTTTTATTAGTGAGGGAGATTGTAATGTACTAGTTTCTGAACATTATAATTGTGGGTAACTAAGTTAATATGATCAAGCTTTAGTGTAATTTATGTGAAAAAAATTAAATTTTGGGATCGTGGGTCGAGTCAGTGGAGAAGTCCCGTTGGGCACCAAAGGTGGCGCCGTGCGCTTGCCTCGAGCGCTTGAGTGCTAGCCCGGAGTATATAAATCTGTGAGGATTTTGTTACGCCCATTTTTTGCCTCTACGCATGGGAAGAGAGAGAGATGGAGGAAGAAAAGAGAGAATGGAGGAATCGAGGTCTCGGGGTTCAAATTCGGCTTGGAGCTAGTTGAAAAAAGTGGTAGATTGGGTCAAAACAAGTGCACCAATACTCTCATCTTTTATTTTCTTACACTTTTATTTCGTTATCTTCGGGCATCCTCATTTCAATACCTGAATAAGTTTATATTTTATATAACTCATGGTCTAAGTATTAAAATATTTTGTTTTCATATCCAATTTGTGAGATTTGTGCGGATTTTTGCACCAAAAAATCCTAACCCACACTTGGACAATTTCACTAATTATTTGGAGTTTTATGCATGATTTGGCTTTAGATAATGGAAACCCATAACTTGAGCATACATGTATATGAATTTCATATCCGAATTCGTAATTTTGACTTGTTTTTAGACATGGAACCCTAACCCCACGTCCCGGATGATTTTACCGATAAATCATGAACATGTTACCTGCACCGATTTTGTGTTACGGATAATTATGTATAAATTGGATTTAGAATATTATTACCTGCACCATGAATATGTTTATTTATCAATTGGGCATTTGAATCGGTAGTTTTGTGCTATTTTACGCTCATTGGAACCCTAACCTGCGCCCCTTTGGGTTTTACCCAAATTCACCGTAATTCATACATGATTTGACTTTAAAAATGTATACTTACGAAATTATATATGATAATCTTACGTATTTTAAAAATATTGTTGGATAAGAACAATGATATTTAATCACATGTACATTAAATTTATCATCTTATATATGTTTTGAAAATTATATTATATTCATATGTGAAGGGATTTATCATTAGAAACTCTAAAGTTATGTTTGGTTTAATGTGAAAAAAAAATTATGCATGAAATTAAGAAACGCGAGGACCTAAACTCATGAGGAACACAAAAATATAAATATGAGTAAGCTTTATGGAAAAAGAACCAAGAATGGATATTCTGCAGTTAAATGATGGATTTATGAATCGTTCTCCAATAGAGTAGGAACGAAATATTTTGTACATAAGAGTAGGATTCCCTGAAGAAAAAAGAACTAAGAACACAGATCGAGGATTGTTCAACAGATAGTATATTTTGGTATACCATAGATATTACAGTAAAAATTCAAGGATTATCTTGGCTGCATTTTATAGTGGGTGATATTCATTGGCATGCTTTAGTATACTATAATGGAAGATCGTTATCTATTTTGGTACCGCTTACGGCTATTGGCCCCGTCTATAGGGATTGTATATAGACGGATTGCCTCTGGGTTTTGAGTAGGAGGAGATGGCTTTTGATTGTGTAGGATCAAACACAATCCATGATACGATTGATCGCTCATTTGTCAGTAAGGCCTACTGCGGCGAAACGCGTTATTTTTTCCTAATAACCTCCATTAATAAACATATCAAAACAAATGCCCAAAATTAAATAATAAAATATTTTACAGAAAATCAGGCAGAGTTTTCCCTAAATATGGGCCAAAACCATATATACAACCTGTATAATAAACATGTACAACACACAAAATAGCTGATCTTCAAGATTCGGCCACAATCATAACATTTCACATAGAATCCACATTTCCATGTCATCCATGGCTCAACACGGTACACTTAAATTAATATGTTGGATCTAAGAGAGATGCCATTTAGGCCTAAACAAAATCCCATAATCCAATATTAATGCGAAAGCGGAACTAAACCCATAAATCACATGCGGAAGCATAACAATAACCATAATGATAACATGCTATAATATTTATTACATATCAATACATCAATTATAACAAAGCTCTATGTCTCCTTGGAAGCAGCAATTCTCCTTAGGTGATTCCTCTCTTTGCTCTAACTAATCGGGCATCATCTCATAGCTCATATCTGAAAGGACGATTAGCAAGAGTGAACTAATAGTTCAACAAGTACGTCGTATCGAAACAATAAACAATAATAATGAAGTTAAGCAGAAGAAATATATGTGAATATGGAGATACGTATGGACAAATCCTAATTAAGCATACTTGGAGTGTGATTGGTTTCTTTCTTTATTCTTATTTTCTTTAAGACGTAGATTAAGTATAATTACTCATCTTTGCAGACTCGAGCTAGTGGACCCTACTAGCCAAAGGAAGCGAATAATTGAGAATAGATTGTGTTCACTCCACACAATCCAATGCCAGAAATAGAACAAAAGTATCTCTTCTCGTGGGATCAGTACAGGTGTGCCTCCCGAATATAGGCCAGATTCAGAATCTATCATCATGACCGTAACGCCTCGAGGAATGACAGACCACGTATAACTCTATGGGCGAAGTTATCCTCGATTACCACTGTAACGTTCTAAGGCATGTCCCTAATATCACCTGCTACAAAAAGTGGCCTGGATAATTTTCCTGAGCTTCCACTGTCACACTAGTGACATGCCTGTGGGCGTTACCCACCAGAAACATAAATGCGGTTCATAATTTTATGATTACTTATTCCTTTTGAGGGAGTTCTATCTGATTCTTTTCACAGATATCTCCCTCTGGGAGATCAGATTCATCTTTTCACAGATATCTCCCTTTGGGATATTAGATTTATCTTTTCCCAGATATCTCCTTCTGGGATATCAGATTGACCAATTACCATCCAATTATTCATGTACTTATTGTCTTACTTGTGGATTTCAGTATTTTTTATAACATTACTTTCATACGAATATCATAAATAGAAAGAAGATTTAAAATTTTTACCATTGAAGAGCAGATTAACTTTGAGAGTTTTCAGATACGAAATTCTTTCACAAATGCATGTATCGGAGCTTCCAGATTATTCGATTGGACTTATACAAATATACATATCATTTGATTAACAATTAAACATAGAAAAATGTGCAAAATATCGTCCATAATCCTCGGGTGAACAGTATTTGTGAACAGTGCACCGATGCATATATTGATTTATTCTCAAAATTTCAGATATTCAATAGGTAATTTATCGAACCCAAGATATGAGTAACTATAATCCCAAGTCAATTTATATATTTAACTCCAAATCAAAACTCAAACAATGTCCGGGAGCGGCTTAAGGCTTCGCGAACAAAATTCCATAAATTCGGACACCAAATCGGTAAATTAACTTACTCAAATAATACATAATCATATTCTAGTCCCAAATAAAACAAAAGCCCCAAAAATCAAAGCCTGAAACCACCCGGGTGCGGGGTTAGGGTTTTGCGAACAAGAATTCACATAATTTCACCAAATCGGGTACCCAATCGACAATTAACTTACCTAGGGTGTGGGTAATGGTATTCTAGTCTCAATTTATGTAAAAGCTCCAAAAATTGAAGGCCAAAATCCACTCGATTGCGCATGAATAGTACACGCACGTGGGTGAGGGTTTTGGATGTGCATAATGGTGCGGAAACAATGAATCGGATGACAAATTTCACATATATACATAATTAGACTACGGGCATCACAATGATATACGTGGGGTCGGGTATCTGGACAAAATACCCGAAGGAGATTGGACAAAAATCAACATAAATGGAAGAAAAATGGTATAGATGTACTTGCCTCAACGTGCTCTATAACTTTCCCAACTTGCTCGAGCTCAGAATCGGGCCCGAAGGCCTCCATTTTCTCCTCTTCTCCTTCGCGTGATTCCTCCTCTTGTCGGGCTTCCGCGGCTGTTGCTGCCGCTCCACTAGCTGCGCCAACCGGCCACCATTATGCACGGCTGTCGCCAGCAGCCGCTGACCCATGTGCCGCCGACGCCGGCGTCGGCACCATTCTCC
Organism: Nepenthes alata; assembly: GCA_028571085.2. Classification (NCBI taxonomy): domain Eukaryota; kingdom Viridiplantae; phylum Streptophyta; class Magnoliopsida; order Caryophyllales; family Nepenthaceae; genus Nepenthes; species Nepenthes alata. The sequence goes on from JAOVVI020004662.1 coordinate 16,329, forward strand.
TCCCCTCTCTCTCTCTTTCTCTTCCCCGAACCCTCGCTGACACTCTCTCTCTCGATTCTTCATGCTTCTCTGTTTTCATTTGTTATTATATATATATATATTACAATTTCTTTTAAATCCTAAAATTTAAATCTTAAAATTTAAATTGATATCCAAACGATCAAATGGCGCGCTTTGGGCACCAGCCCATAAATTTTAAATATCCTCCAAAATTTCATAATATTTATTTAATTTTTCTCATACTTGAATTATCCAAAATAATAAATAATCAAAGTTTAATTGGATAAAAATATTTCGGGTTGTTACACCTACTGACCCCTGGCTCCAAACAAAATAAGTTTTTGACATGATTTGATGACTAAGAAAAGACAAAGGAAATGAATTAAAGAAATTTAGAACGAATAATGAAAGTATTCTTTTCTGAATCATGAATTATAGTATTACATGCATCCTTGATCCATCCTATATGTATTATTATGTTTTTGAATATGTCTTTGAGATTTATATGTACATTAATGAGTTTTTAACTCACCCTGACTATTTTTCTCTTTTTAAATGAGTATGAGTTGCACCCGATGAGGTAGGGCAGATGTTTGAGTCAGCTAGGATTGAAGACGCTCGAAGATGACCTTATGGACTTAGTTGTGTAACCTTGAGCTTTGTGATGAAATATTTTGTATTCTGATGGATTTTACATATGGTTGTCTGATAATGACGATATACCGTAGTATAGTTTTCGCTGTATTAATGAATATTTATACTTTCGCAGATTTTGTTATGGATAGCTTTGTACCAATTAGTATCTATTCTGAGTCAATGTCATATCAGAGTTATGATATTGGTGCCACGTGAAGTTTTGTGGCCTTTTGATCCTGTGTTATGTACTGTGGATTTGTATGTTGTATTGTACAAGATATTTATAGTTTTTATATTTGGTCGACGTTCGTATTATAGTCAGAACTCTACCGAATTTTTGATTGAAAATATAATAAGTCACAACTTTTCTAACAAGTGAAGCACTTGGATAAAATGGCCTTCTGGTGTTT